>ML661900.1:2398829-2538705 GCA_007570785.1 Antilocapra americana | reverse complement strand
CGCCGCCCGGGGCCCCCGCCCGCCCGCCCGCGCCGGGCCGACCTCCGCGCCCGGCCCCGCCGCACTCGAGCCGCCGGCTCCTCCGCGGCGGGTTTTATTCGGCGCCGGCGGAAGGTTCCGCAAGGAGACAGTGACGCCACAAAGGCCCAGAACCTTCGCGGAGGTTCCGGCGGCGCCCGGACCTGGTGGGCTGGGGCGCGGAGGCAGCTCCTCGCCCGGGACTCCCGACGCCCCGGCCCGGCGCGACACCCCAGGCTCACCCGGTGTCCTCGGCCGTCTGCTCCTCCGGCCGCCCGTCTGACTCCCCGGAGCTCCAGTTCTGACTGCCGCCCCGGGCCATGTCGGGGTGTTTGGAGGACGGCTTCGGCGTGGAGGACGGCTTCGGCGTGGAGGGCGCCTTCCGACGGCCGTCCCGCCGCCCCGAGGCCGTTCCCTTTCCCTTCCGCGGGTCCGTGGGTCCGGCTGGCTCGAGGATCGGGTGGCCCGGAGGGCAGCGTCGGCGGGAACCCTGCCCCAAGGGGTTGGACTGGGAGGGCTGCGCCCCACGTTCCCCACCCGGCCTCTCCCTGGGGGTGTGGCCGTCCTCTGTTAGGTCATGGCTGGGATGCACCCTGAGGCCTGACTCGCACTGTTGCATTTTTGAGGGGTTTGGAGTGGGTAGGGGCCCTCTATGGTGCTGGGGCCGCATTTCCCAAGGCCCTGCAGCTGCTGGCACCCCGCGGGGCATCTTCAAGGCTGAGGTGAGCCCAAGCCCTTCCAGATGCGTACAGTGGTGCTTTGCTGGCTCCAGCTGTGGATGGTGGTCTCTCAACTATCCACAACTGGGAACCCCTTAAGTCTCCCAAGAGTAAGCAGTGACGTCCCCCAGATGACGCCCGTTAGAAAGGAGCAGTGACGTTCCCCATGTCTCCCAAAGGTGGGCAGAGACCCCTCCCCTCCGAACCACCAGGTTGGTCCATGCTAGTGGGCGCAATGGGCATGGGGAGTCGGGTAGCAGAGTGGTTCTGGAGACTGCAGCAGGACCCTCCCTGCCAGGTACAGTAACAAGACTTCCTTCCGCTGTGCCCAGCTCCCAGTGGGTGCCTGGGAGCCAGGATCACTACTCGCTGCAGTGACGTGGGCGTGGCAGGCAGCACTATCAGAGAACTGCAGGCCTTCTGCTCCAGCCCATCCTTGGCTTCTGCCGGTTTGGAACGCTGTCAGGGAGGGGCGGTGACTGCTCACCTGCCTGGGATCCCTTGGCCTTGTTTTGGGTCCTGTGGCTGAGATGAGCGCCATCCCCTCCTTTGCGTAGTCAGTGTGGGTGAGAAACGACTTTTAACTTCCAAGAGAAATTAAGCTGCTCATTTCTGTTCTTGGAAACATTGCTTTCCCCCTTTCAATTAGATCACTGGAGAGCAGAGAACTCAGAGCTGGAAGTCAACAAGCTTGATTCCTTATCCAGATATTATTAACTAGATGAGCCTTAGCCTCTCTGAACCTGTTTCTTCATCAGCAGGACATGGTCATTGCCACTTGCCTGCCACCCCCACAGAGCTCTTGCGGGGATCAAATGGGATGATGGCTGTGAAGGCTTCTAAGACAGTGGATCTCAAACCTGGCTGTTCATGGGAATCACTTGGGAGCATCTAAAAATCCCTGTGTCCAGGCTGCACCCCAGACTAATTGCATCTGAGCTTCTCTGGGTGGAACTCAAGTGTCAGTCCTTTTTAAGTTCCCCAGGTGATTGCAGTGTGCAGCCAGAGCTGAGGACCACTGCCCCGCACCACACATTTACCCAGATTCGGTAGTCTGAACCAGTGACAGTGGCAGGAAGCGCCTATGTGAGTGGTCAGAGCCAAGATGCATAGAATGGAACTGTGGACTCTGGACCCAGTGAGACCTAGGTTCCAGTTGCTACATTGGGCCACCTGACCTTGGGCAGATGATTTAACTGATCCTTAGATTCCTCGGCCTTTTAGTAGGGATGACATTGACAGTATCTGCCTCACGACCTCCTGAAGCACCTGGCACATAGTCTCACATCTCAGAACACATGCATTTTGTTCTTTTTGCTTTTATCTAAGCTGAAAGGTGTTAGTTACTCAGTCATGTTGAACTCTTTGTGACCCCATGGACTGTAGCCCATCAGGCTTCTCTGTCTATGGAATTCTCCAGGCAAGAATACTGGAGTGGGTTGCCATTTCCTTCTCCAGGGGATCTTCCTGATCCAGGGGTTGAACCTGAATCTCTCACATTGCAGGCAGACTGTTTACTGACTGAGCCACCAGGGAAGACCTATCTAAGCTGAGGAAGCTGACAAAGATTCTTTCCTTTATGAAACTCTAGCCAGGCTTCTCAGAGCCCTTTTCTTAACTTGGCCTCAACCTTGACCTGTAAAGACTTGAACAAGTACTAACATAGTTTGTAACTGCTCAAGACTGCCTCCCTAAGATGACACCAACACTGCCCCTAGAGAGCTTGCCTGAGAAAACTCAACGCTGCCAAAGATTTTTATTGTCTGTTCCAGCCAGCCCCTGAGGACAGGCAGGGCCTCTGTCTTCCAATCTCCGTAGGACAATTGAATTCTAACTTCAGTAATATCAGCTAGCAGATGCTATTGGCCTACTTGAATTTATACTTGACCTTTGGTAGTTTTTCACTTCTCTGACTCCTGAGCCCCTGCTTGCCTGCCTCCCTTCTCCTTCATTTTCACTTTAAAATACCCAGCAATTTCTGTGCAGATTAAAGCAGAGTTCAGTTCATGCTGATCTCTTTTCCCTGTTGCAATAGTTACTATTGATTAAAATCTCTCTTTACCACTTCAGCTAGCCTCCAGGTTTGCTTACCTTTGACAAAGCCTTTGAAGTTCTAGGACATTTGTTTCTTTGAATTCTGCATGGGAGGATTTGAGGCTGTGCATAGACATTTATTACTCCATCAATTCTGTTTGTTTTCAGGGTTCACTTTTTCTTCATTGCAACCTTTATTGAAAATGACATTGGTTTTTGAGTCACAGAAAGCAATGTAAAGTTTCCTTTTTATTTTTTTTATTTAGGCTAAAAATGTAGATAAATATATAAGGTAAGTAATACTTATAAATAAGTATACGATAGTACAGGTGGCACAAGGAGAAAGCAAGAATTGTGGTACATGGAAACTAGGGAAATGCCGATCCAATTCACTCCCGTCACTTTGCAGCTGAGGAGACTTCTAGATGAAGAGGCAAAACTAAAAGGCATAGATTGGGCATTTTCCTTGACTTCCAGTATCAGAGTCCCCTTGTGACCCAGGGTGGAAGGAGGGTCAAAGCAGGCACAGAAGTAGCTCTCACCAAGGCAGCCTCTAACAGGTTCTCCATGGAGTCAGCTATAGCGAGAGAGCCGTTCATGAATGGGGAAGGGGTCTGGAAGGACTTCTGGGGGAGGGTCTGAGCCTTAGACCAGGCATGAGAGTTGCCTGGCACAGAGGTGGGAGGGAGGGGTTCCTGCTGAAGGGACAGCAGAATAAAGGCAGAGAGCACAGTGCTGGCCCGGATGAAGTCCTCTGATTTGGGAGAGAAGTGGAGACAGGTACCATCGAGCCCTGAGTGCCTCAGGGAGCAGTTTGTGAGTTTGTTCCTCTTCTGATGGCTCCTGGGAGCCACTGAAGGTTTCAGAGCAGGAGCAGCCTTCTGGGAGGAGTAAGCATTAGCTGTCACCAGGGGCTGGGAGAGGTCTGAGCTGGATGTGCAGATTCGAGATCCCCTCCACAGGATTGACAAAGGCTGGCCTAGAGAGAGAATGTGTAGAGGGAGGAAGATAGCGTCAAGGAGAAGTCGTGAGGAACACCTGCCTTTAGGAAGTGAGAGGAGGAAGAACAGCAAAAGAAACCTGAGTGTGGAGCGGAGCGGAGCAGAAGCCATGAGCGCCAGAGTGATGAAAGGAGCAGAGGGCCAGTGCCCAGGTGGCTTCCAGGCCAGAAACCATGAAGCTGGTGCCTGGTGTGGGGGGGCAGGGGGTCACAGGGTTTCTCCAATGGGAGGATGTTAATTTCTTGGCCCCTAAACTAGCAGTTGTCACTCCAGGCCATTGTTTGACTATCCCTCGGGACTTCTTCTTGGAGAGGCCCTGCCTCTCTCTGAGTGTGTGCCTTTGGGCAAATTACCTCTCTCTGAACCTCAATTCCCACCTCTGTAAAATGAGGGTAAGAACACTGACTTTGTGGGTTTATTGTAAAGAGTCATAGGGACAAGCATGTATAAAGTACTTCATGTGTTCCTGGCAGAGAGCCAGTACTCTCAAGATGAAATTCCTTGGTTGCACCAAAACAGATGGTTGATGTGCATGCCCCGTGTGCCTAGCTCTGTGCTGGGCACCAGACTGGGTCTGCCCTGGCGGAGCTCACAGATTGGCCAGGCCTGAGCACCTGAACTTAAGCACTCTGGGTAACCCCCAGCATGGGCCCGCTTTGCCAGCACTCCTAGTTTTTCCTAGAACTCATATTGAGATAGGTATCCGTTGCCATCGTGCTTTAACAAACAAAACCCAAGCTCCTGTGATGTTTGTGTTAGAGGGCATGGTCTCCTAGAGCCCACTTCCTCCTGGAAATCAGCCTGCATGCACACAGAGCAACTGCCCCCAGAGGTCAGGGGTGCCTCCCATGAGGAGAGAAAGAACTAAGAAAGTGAGGGAGTGGTCAGCCTGCTCCGTATTTATACTTTACAGTGTTCCTACCAGGGCGTGTGGGAACAGAGCCCAGGGAGGACATGCATTCGTGCTTTCACGTGTCAGGACAGTACATTCTGCTTCCCAGCACTCGGGGAGGAGTGCAAGAAAATCCAAGAAGAGACTCAGAGTGCACACGGGCCAGTGGGGAGGTAAACCTCTATGTCCAAGTAGTGATGAGAGCTACGAAGGAGGAGTATTCTCTTGAGACCTGAGTGATCATGGAGGGGTGTGTGTGTGTGTGTGTGTGTGTGTGTGTGTGTGTGTGGTGTGATGTTCATGTTGAGACCTAGAGGTTGAGGAGACTGCCCTGTGGCGCCAGTGGTAAAGAGTTCGGCACAGGTGAAGGCTTCAAGGTGTGCAAGAATTTGACCTTTTCAAATAATCAGTGTTTCTGGAACAAAGATGGAGTGGGGTGTGGACCGGTGGGCAGAGTTGGCTTTTCAGAGTTAAAGCCCCCAAAAGGCTTTAAGTGGTGCACTTCAAGAAACTGTTGTTTATTTATTCCATCATATTTATTGTTTTCCTTTACTTCAACAAAATTGCTATATTGTTATAAACAGCCTCACTGCATACTTTGTGTTCTATTTTCAGTAATGCCAGATGACAAAACATTTCTTGAGTCATTGTGGCTCCAAGTTTTAATTTGGAGACACTTTCCTCTTCTGAGCAAAACAGCACTTAGATTCAGAAGTGAATCACAGATTTGATGCATCATACTAAAACATTGCAATGGTGTCACATAAGAGTTCCTGTAGAAATTACAAATGTTTGAATTTCATCATACAGTTATCAGTTTTTTAAAGCAGCCTTATTGAGGTGTAATTGACATACAATGACTGGTATGTAGTAAAGTGTACCGTTTATAAGGTTTGATATATGTGTATATCTATCAAACTATTACCTTAAGGTCCTGAACAGTCGTTACTGTCCACCATCGTGAGAGCATACACTCAACAGATGACCTGCCCACCTTGCACTAGTCAGCTGCTGAGCTGGGCCCAGAAGCCTATTCTGCTGTGTCATAATTTGGTTCTTTTCAGGAAATAAACCCATCAGCACCCTTGGGTGTGATGCTCACTCTGCCATTCTCTAGCTGTGTGACCTTGGGCAAGTTACTTTACTTGGCTGCTTCAGTTTCTCATCTGTGAAAGATGGTCTGTGAGGCATGTATAAGATTATATATATGATGATACGTGCACATATATTAATTATCCAAATGAAAAGCCCTTAAGACAGTACTTGGCACAGGATGCAATAAATATTGGCCCTTGCTGTTTGATGCAAAGAGCTGTGTAAATGCATTTGCCTAGAAGTATCACATTGGGGAATACAAAAAACCTAGTAGGATGGAAAGCTGAACTCTCTCTCCCTTCTCCAAGGGAATTGAACTGAGACACCAAATGATGATGCTGTTGTTGGATGCCCTGTGTGTCTAGTTAATGCCACTCTTAATAGTTTTTCAGATGTGTGCTTGTCCTGGGCTGGTCCCATCTCATGTTAAATAGGGTTCCTAGCAAATTACAGACTCTCCCAGACCAGGAGGGAGGAGCTGGCGTCTCAGACACTCAGGCTGTCATCAATTCCTCTCTCTCTCTCTCTCCTTCCCCATTACCAGAGGCTGTGGCTGCTGCTCAGAAAAGTCTCCCAGGTCTGTCCTCTGCCTTAAGGCAAGCCCTGTGCTCCTTGCCTTGCCCCGTCTAAGCGTTCTCCTTCCTTGCCAGCTACTTGTGCAGCAGCCAGATGGTGAAATTCCAGGAGCTCAGTTCTGTTCCACTCACGGCCCAGCTCTAAAGCATCTGATGGATCCTTGAACAGGATAATCAAATCCAAATCCTTTCCCTTGGCATTGAAGTTTCTCCATAGTCTTAACCCATCTCACCCTTCTTGATTCCAAGTCCCACTCAGAACCCTCATTTGTACCATCAGAATAGTGCAATGCTGTTCCCCAGCTCAGGACTTGGGAGAATAATCCTGGAATTTGTTCAGAAGCAGAGAGACACTGCAGTTCTATTATGATGACTGGGGCATAACATTTAAAGAAACACGAACATCTCAGTACCTGGCTTTGAGCTGTTCTCAGAATGGAAATCATCTTTGAAAAAAATATGTTAGGAAACACATTAGAGAGGAGTTTGAGATTTTCTGGGCAGAGCCTTAAAAGATGATGACAAATCACCTGGCATGACACACAGGAAGACTTTTTACATCCTGAGGAAGGAGTATGGAGAAGAGAAGAGGGCAGAGAGCTGCTAAGATGAAGAGTGGCTTGAATGATGAGAGCTGTCAGGACCTCTGTCTCCTCACCTCCTCCTCACCCCACCCATCTTTAGTCTGCTACACGCAAACATTTTGAGGGGTGTGAATGAGTATACATGTATGCATGTGTGCAAGGGTGTGTGTGTGTGTGTGTGTGTGTGTGTGTGTGCATGCAGGGTAGATCTGGAAGAAGGGGTTGAGCATATTATATAGGGATCCTTACTTAGCCTCTGGGAAGCATAAAAATTTTCAGGAGAGCTCTAGAATGCTACAGGCTGTCCAGTTTGGGGGATTTGAGTCTATTTTACCTGCTTTAATGATCATCTAGTTTCATTTATAATCGTTATTTTTGTCATTACCAAAAAAATACCGTCTAAAAACCTCCTGGGAGAAACACAGAAGAAAAAACAATTTTGCTGCAAAAAGAGATCCTTTAGCAATGCTTCCTTGTCAGGAATATATTTTTCTTTTCTGGTTAGCTGATGACTGGTTTGTGGGAGAGGGCCCTAGTAAACATCAGGCTCTGAACAAAGAAGTGGAAATGGCCAGTAACCATCCTTCAGAAGTTCAGCCTCACTGCTCGCTCTTGAAGAAATGGAAATTTAAACAGCAGCAAGGCATATTGTTTGCCAGCAAGGGCCAGGAGAGGCTGAATCTCTGCAGAAACCTCTGGTCACTGTGCAGTGGAGAGAGAAAGTGCCATGTCCCAGAGGCCAGGTGACAGGTGTCCCAAACTTGGGTCCACATCCCACTCCCAGCATCCATAAGAAGCACATCCTCCTACACACTCAGCCAGGGGGCAGAGCTCAGAAAATCCCCACATTAACCTGAGAGGGACCATCGTAAACCCCAAAAGGCCAAACTTTTATCATATTAAGAGTTTTGTGTACTTTATTAAAATATACATTATACATAGTAAAATTCACAGTCGATTGATCGGTGACTTAACACGTGTATACCATGTGACCACCACCGAGATGGAGAGAGAAAATTTTAATTATCCTGGAAGTTTTCCTCATTACAGTAGTCACACCTTACCCATGGTTTCACTTTCCACTATTTCAGTTAACCTATGGTCAATGTTTTAATGTCCCCAAAAATTCCAAAAATAACTCAAAAATTTTAAATTGCATGGCATTTTGAGTAACATAACAAATTCTCACACCATCCTGTGTATCCCACCTGCTAGTCACTTAGTAGCCATGTCTGTTATCAGATCAACTGCCATAGTATCACAGTGCTTGTGTACAGGTAACCCCTATTTTACTTAATGGCCCCAAAGACCAAGCGTTCAGTTCAGTCCAGTTGCTCAATAGTGTCCGACTCTTTGTGACCTCATGAACTGCAGCATGCCAGGCCTCCCTGTCCATCACCAACTCCCGGAGTCCACCCAAAGCCCTGTCCATCGAGTCTGTGATGCCATCCAGCCATCTCATCCTCTGTTGTCCCCTTCTCCTCCTGCCCCCAATCCTTCTCAGCATCAGGGTCTTTTCAAATGAGTCAGCTCTTCGCATCAGGGGTCAAAGTATAGTGATGCTGACAACTGAGATAACACCAAAGAGAAGCCACAAAGTGCCTCCTGAAAGGGAAGAGGGAAAGGTCTCAATCAGGAAAGAAAAAAATTGTATGCTGGGGTTGCTAAGATCTAAGGTAAGAATGAATCTTCTGTCGGTGAAATCATGAAGAAGGAAAAAGAAATTTGAGCTAGATTTGCCATCACCCCTCAAACTGCAAGAGTTATGGCTGAGATTTCCCTGGTGGTCCAGTGGTTAAGGCTCTGAGCTCCCATTGCAGGGGGCACAGCTGTGATCCCTCATCTGGGAGCTAAGGTCCACATGCATTGCAGCATGGTCAATAAAACAAACGTATATATGCTTTAAAAAGAATTAGGAAAAGAGATTTAATGGCCACAGTACATGACAAATCTTGGTGCAGGTGGAAAAGGCATGAAATTTGTACAATAAGGAATTTTGAGAGAGAGAGAGGATGTTCACAAAAATTTTACTCTAGTGTATTGTAGCCATTTCCTTCTCCAAGGGATCTTCCTGACCCAGGGATCAAACCCGGATCTCATGCATTGCAGGTGGATTCTTTGCCGTCTGAACCACCAGGGAAGCGTTAAACAAGTTTCCATCCAGTTTCAAACTGGGGACCTTTTGCTTGTGAGGCAAATGTGATAACCACTGCACTATGGAAATGCTCACAATAATTGTGTATTATTATTATTGTTACCGATCTCTTAATGTGCCTAGTTTATAAATTAAACTATCATGGTTATATATGCATGGGAAAAACATAGTCTATGTATGGCTCAGTATTGTCTGTGGTCTCAGGCATCCACTGTGGACCTTAGAATGAACGTACCTGCAGATAAGAGGCAACCACTGGATCCTGAGCTGTCACCACAGATTGAGTCAGCTGACTGTTGAACTCCGCATCCATATGGCCATATAGTATGTATATTTTTTGGTCTGGTTACTTTTGCTCATTGTATATTTCTTTGAGATTTATCCATGGCTATATATGTATCAGTGGTTCATCAACATTAATGAGAAGGATTCTGCTGTTTGGATAGAACACAATTTGTTTATCCATTATCCTGAAGATGGACTTTTGCACTGTTTCCTATTGTAGTCTGTCATGAATAAAGCTGCTACACAAATCTTTGTCTAAACGTATGTCTTCATTGCAGGGCTTCCCAGGTGGCGCCAGTGTAAAGATCCGGACTGCCAGTGCAGGAGACACAGACATAGACCCAGGTTCAATCCTGGGTTGAGAAGATTCCCTGGAGGAGGGAATGGCTACAATACACTGTAGTAAAATTTATGTGAATGTCATCTCTCTCTCTTAAAATTCCTTGTACAAATTTAATGCCTTTTTCACCTTCACTAAGCACTCCAAAATTCTTGCCTGGAGTATCCCAATGGACAGAGGAGCTTGGCAGGCTACGGTCCATAGGGTCACAAAGAGTCAGACATGACTGAAGTGACTTAGCGCGCACACACACACACACACACACACACATGCACATGGCTTCATTTCTTATCATAAATACCCAGGAGTGGGCTTACTTAGCTATAGCGTAGGTGTATATTTAATTGCTAAACAGTTTTTCCTAGTTACTCCTTTGTGGGACTTCTCTGTTGGCTCAGCAGTAAACAATTCTGCCAATGCAGGAGACAAGGGTTCAGTTCCCAGGTTGGGAAGATTTCCTTGGAAAAGGAAATGGCAATCCACTCCAGTATTCTTGCCTGGGAAATCCCATGGACAAAGGAGCCTGGCCGGCTATACAGTCCATGGGGTTGCAAAGAGTCGGACACGACTGAGTTAGTTAACAACAACCCCCATTATATATACTGACCAGCAAAGTGTATGAGTTCCAGGTGCCTGTATCTTTGTCAGCACTAGGTTTTGTCAATGTTTTTAACTATAATCCTTTTTGCTGAATGTGTAGTCATATATCAGGGTTTTTAATCTTCATTTTCCTGAGAACCAAAAATGCTGAGCAACTTTTTAATGTACTTACTGTTTCAAAATTTATTGGGGTGGATCAAGGACCCAGAAAATTATAGAATGAGATCCCCTGAGGACAAAACACCTCCAAATTGAGGAGTGGATATTCTTTTCTATCCCTTTTGCTTCTATGCACTGATCCAAGGAGCCAAGGAAGAATTGGAGGCAACTCTTGGCCAGCCTGCCTGGCTATGAAGTAGTCAGCATATTTATTGCTCCCTGCTTCTTTGCTCCCTGGAGCATCTTGAAAAACCTCATTCTCAAGGCTGGGCATACACCCGTCCCCCCCCCCCCCCCAATCCTGTCAGTTCTATATGTCCTTCTATAACCTTCCTGTTAAGTGGGGCAACATTGCTGATTCCTGGCTAATGGAAAGTGAAGGGAAGGTACAGACACAACTTCAGGCCCACAAAATCCTCTTGTGTAATCCTCTACTCTCTCTTTCTCTGTCTGCAGGCTGCTTGTTGACTGCTGACCTCGGAAGCCATGTGTGGAATGATGGAACCACCTTAGGCCTGGGCATCTATACAGCTATGTGAAGCAGAGTGCTCCCTGCCCACATACCCATATCTCTCAGGAACAGCCAGTTGGGACTTTATATGTGCAATAAATAAATCTATGCTATGTAAGACTATTGCAATTTGGGGATTTTCCTAATACAACACCTAACTATATTCTAGCTGATAGAGACCACCAGAGCAATTTCTGTTGCCTGCCATCAAAAACTGACTGATAAAACACTTCTGGCCAGGAACTTCAGAGAGCCCATTGGGTTAGCAAATGTCATAACCCGGGGCTCTAGAGTCATGACCCCAGGTTCTAGAGTCTCCCCTGAGCTACACTGCCCCCACCCCTGCAGTTCGTTTGGCTGTCCCTCATGTGTCAAGATCCTTCCCTGCTCCCCAGGACTCTTCCTCAGAGTCCTGTTTGTCAACAGCCGCTCAGAGCAGGGCCCAGAGCTGAACACATTGTGAAAGGTTGGACCTCCTGGCACCTATGATTTGCACATCTATGAGGCACTTGGAAGTCCACAAATGCAGGCCCCAGGACACTGGCCTGTGTCCCTCCCTCTGCTCTTATCCTTGTCCAAGGCCTCATGGGTAGAAGGACCCCAGGACACAGTTCCTGTACCACCCGTAAAGGAGGGCTCTGCTCTCCAATGGTTCCCTGCCCATTTTACATATGCTTTGTTTAGATTAGATCAGCAAAGTGTCTGAATGGTCAGACAGACAACTTATTTGGCCTGATCCCAGCAGGATACCTAGCTAACCCAGAGACTTTATGAGGTACAGGGAAAGCAGATAACGCCTACTAAGGGCTGGCTACTTTTTTTTTTTTGGCTGTACCGTAGGGCATGTGGAATTTTAGTTCCCCAACCAGGGATCAAACTGGTGTCCCAGGCAGTAGAACCATGGTCCTAACCACTGGACCACCAGGGAAGTCCCTGGACACTTTTTACTTAACCTTCATCCCCACCCAGAAGAGAGGGCACACTCACTTCATTGCACCAGTGAGGTAACTGAGACTCAGAGAGGTTCAGTAGCTTGTCCAAGCTCACACACAACTAAGGAGCATCGCCAGAACTCTAACCCAGACTAGATGGTCCCAAAGCCCACTGTGTTCTTTCCAGGCCACCTCACACCTGCTTCTGTGGCCAAGGTCAGATAGCTGGGCCATAAGTAACAGAGCCAAATCTTCACATGACCACTCTAACAAGGGAACAGCTCCAGCTCCGACCAAATCTTAGATTCTTTTTTCTTTCTTTCTTTTTTTTAGTGAGGAATCAGGTTAACCATAGTTCAAGCATTTTTCCGAGTTTCTGAAAAAATTGTATAATTCACATACATTCCTAATTTTGGAATAAGGAACTAAGACCTGAAAAGAGGCCATAGCTTGCAGGGTCACACACCATCTTCTTTCAGGAGGGTAAAATCTAGAACCTGAGCTTTGTAATTCCCAGCCATCAAAATACCCTAATTGCAATAGTATGCTCATTAATAATTTAAAAAACAAACTTCTTATTGCAATATAATACTCTCATGCTGCTGCTGCTATTTAGTTGCTCAGTCGTGTCCGACTCTTTGTGACCCTGGACTGTAGCCCACCAGGCCCCTCTGTCCATGGGATTTCCCAGGCAAGAATGCTGGAGTGGGTTGCCATTTCCTTCTCCAGAGGATCTTCCCTTCCCAGGGACTGAACCCCCATCTCCTGCCTGGCAAGCAGATTCTTTACCACTGTGAGCACCTGGGAAACCCAATATACCCATGGAAAATACAAAAGTCACAAGTGTGTATCCAGTGAATTATCACAGAGTGAGCACTTGTGTTTTGCCACTGTCTAGAACTGGAGCTCTGCCAGCTCTCCAGAAGCACCCTGTATGGTGCCTCTCAATCACTATGCACTCCCGCTCCCCCGTCCCCAGGGGAACGAGCCACTACTCAGACTTCTGAAACAGATCCGTTTTGCCTCTTTGTAAACCCTGTATCAACAGTCAGGTAATAGGTATTCTTCTGTGCCTTGCTTCTTTTGCTCAATATTAAGTTGGTGAGAATTATCAGTGTTGCTGGGTTTGACAATAGTTTATTCCTTCTCACTGCCATCCAGTGTGCGGTCCATTCTACTACAGCAGCCGTCTGTTCTACTATTGATGGACGTTTAGGGGGCGCCAGAGGTCACTGCAGTGCTGCCATGAGCATTCTGGTGTATGTGCTTTGGTGCATGTATGTTCATAGTTGTCTTAGGTACACCCCTAGGAGTGAAACTGCTAGTGCGCTGGGGGTGGCTTGCTCCTCTTGCCATCCCCTTGCACACATACCCCCCCCCCCACACACACACCATAGAGACTCATACTTGGTGCTTTGAGAAATCCCCTGTGGGCTCTGCCCATACACATCCCCTGTTGCCCGTGAAACCCTCAGGCTGCACTGTGGAGACCTGGGCAAAAATTTGCTGCAATGCAGCCATGCTTTTCTACCTCTCACACTTTTGTTCCTAGAATTCTCACACCCCCAAACCCCTGACTGGCTCTGGCACATCCGCTGAGAAGTGCTCTCCTCAGAGCTCTTCAGATAACGCCCTTTAAACAAGGCCCTGCAATTGCCAGTCGGGAGCCAGTCCTGTTCAGCCTGCCAGTTAGAGATAACTGCAGCTCGTCTTACACCAGCCTCTACCCCGATATGGGGGCTGGAGCCACTGTAGCTCCTCCCAGGGCAGGGACACTGCAGAGTACCTCTTGCCATTATCTCCCCACGGCTCATCACGGTACATGGGAGGTGCCCATAAACTTTTGTGGGATCGGATCCAGCTTTCTGAAATGGCAGTGGGATGATGCTGCCGAAAGTCCTGGTAACCTGTGCTGTGCTCGGCCTCCAGCCCTGTGTCTGTTTTCTACAGCTGCTGTACCAAATTGCCACAAATTGAGTGGCTTCAAACAACACGTGTATATTCTCTTCCAGTTTTGCTGAACTAAATCAAGGTATTGGCAGGACTGCATCCTCCTAGAGGCTCTAGGGGAAGGATCCATTTCTTCATCTTTTCCAGTTTCTAGAAACTGCCTGCATTGGCTCATGACCCACTCCTCCATCTTCAAAGGCAGTAGCACAGTGTCTTCAAATTGCTCTCCGTCTTATCCATCATCACATCTCCTTCCTCTCACTCTGGCCCTCCTGTCTCCTTCCTATAAGGACCCTTGTGATTAGAGGGGGCTTTCCTGCATAATCCAGGGTAAACTTCCTATCTCAAAACCCTTCACTTACTCACATCCGCAAAGTGCCTTTTGCCATGTAACATATTTGCAGGTTTGGGGTATTAGGACATGGACATCTTCAACAGCCATGATACTGCCAGCCACAAGCCCCAAACCCTTAGCTTGCCAGTCAGGGCCACAGACCTATGAACCTGCATTTCCTTCTGGTCAGTCCACACCCACACCCTCCTCTCCTGGCCCACATGCTCCTCCTCGATCACTCTACATACCTGGCACTTTTCTACCTCCCACACGTTTGTTCCGAGAATTCTCACACCCCCAACCCCAGTGCCTCTCATCCAGTCTCTCCTTCAAGGCCCCACTGAAAATTCAGCTTCCCAGGAAGCCGTTCCTGATCCCCCAGATGAGAGCGGCCTCCTCCCCTGGGTCACACATGGGCGATGGCTCCGACAGGTGGCCTTGCTCAGGTTCAAAGCCTGGCTCTGTCATTTGCTACCTGTGTGACCTTAGGCAAGTCAACGTCTTTGCGTCTTAGTGTCTTTATCTATAACATAATAATTTAGAAAAAAATTTAATGAATAATAGTGGTGCTTTTATAAAATTGTATAAGGGTTAAATGAGGCAATGTACATAAGATGCTTCAGCACAGAGCCTGGTATGCAATAAAAACTTGATTTAAAAAATAGTCCTGGGGACTTCCCTGGCCATCCAGTGGTTAAGACTCTGCACTTGCACTGCAGGGCGTGTAGGTTCATTCCCTAGTTGGGGAATGAAGATCCCACATACTGTGCAGTGCAGCCAAAATATAATGAAAATTAATTTTAAAAAACTCTCATTATTTAAAAAAGGAAGTCCTATTTCCATTGTTACTGGTGTGCAAGACTGTAACTCATAAGCAGATCAGTGTTACTCATCCCTGTGTCCCCAAGGGGTCCCCCGGGCACAGTCACAGATGCTGGCTGATCTGCATGAGAGGGATGGAGGGATGGATGTGTGGCCACATTTATTTGCCATTATCTTGCTGAGTGTGTGATCAGACCCTTGGAGCCAGCAGGAAAAGTAGGCTCCCATGGTTCCAGGCTGAGCAGAAGTGGCAGTTTAGCTGTCAGTGGCAGACGGGCGTCTCCATGGAACGTATCAAAGAAAGCTGGAGAATGAAGAGGTATCTGGAAAGCTTCCCAGAGAAGGTGAGTGTGGGAAGCTTGGAGTGAGGTGAGGCAAGGGGCCAGCTGGCCTCTCTCCCTGGGCCCTCCCCATCCCTCTGCCATTTTACACCACCTTCTCCAGCCTCCCAGGCCCTGCAGTGCGAATCTTCTTTCAAACGATGGCAAAGCCCAAGAGAGGTCAGCTTATAGGTGCTGAGAGGGTCCCTGGGGTTGAAATGGCTTTTCTGTGACTAGGGGTCCACAGAAGGCTGATCAAGGTTGTTCCCATTTGCCCAAGGTGGGGGGCTATTTCCTCCAGGCCTTCTTGATGGGAGGGGTGTAGGGTCAAGATCTGGCAGGGATCTGCCTCAGAAAGATCCCCATAAAGAAAAGAGTTCCTAAAATTCTACCAGGGCAAGAGTGGTCTGTTGGGGTGATCAGATTCCTAGTTGGGAAAAGAAAAAAAAATCATTTTTTAGACACTTGGACAACATTACAGAAAAGAGGCTCAGTTCACTCACCTGAGACTGCCCTGCACTGTGAGTGCCTCTGGGCTTCCAGAGAACAAGCAAGGACGTCCCCGTTCCTGGGTCACTGCACCCGCTCGCCATGCGTGGCTGCAGAGGCCTCCTCTGAGCTCCCACCACAGCCTGGCTGGCCCTCGGCACTGGAGACCAAGGCTGGGATTGAAGGTCACGCTGCCTGTGTGTGTGACTCAGTGAACCGAGTGTCCTGGGTCCTGGTCCCACATCCGTGAGAGCTAGCTGTGGGGCCTTGGCATGTTCCACCCCTCAGAGTGTCCCTCCCTGTAGGATGGGTAATAATGCCTCCTGGCAGGGCTGTCATGAGGCACACGTGAACCTCAGGTGAGGACGCCTGGCATGGCTCTGGGCACACACAGCACCAGGGTAACCTACCTTCTGCCTTTGTTTCAGAAGGCTGGGGCTCCAAGCACCAGCAGAAAGCCATTACTTGCACCTGACTGTCAACTTCTCTGGGCACAGCTTGGGCCCTCTGGACATCAAGGAGCAGGTCCTGGGAGAGAAAAGGGTCATGCTAACCCTGACGGGAGAGAGCCCCAGCATGGCTCAGCCAAAGACTCTTCATCCCCCACAAAGGGCTCTTCACCCCCCACAGCCTGGCCTTGGAGGTTTGTCATTAAGCAGGACACTGGGTCTGAGCCGGGAGCAGATTCTCCATGCTCGGGTGTTCAGCCCTCCTGGGGAGCAGTGCCGACCTGTCCCAGCCTGCCTGGGCCTGACTTCTGGCTGCCCGGGCCACTTGCCAGGATGCTGAGGCCTTGGCTGATTGTCCGTTGTCCCCACTCCTGGCCATCCCCTGGGGAGGTCACAGACACAGCCAGCCCGGGCAGATGCTGACAAGGCCCCAGGCTCAGAAGAGACCCCACTGCCCGCTCCCTGATGTTGGGGTGTGTCCCAGAGGAAGGTCTTCCCAGGCCAGCTCTCAGGCTCAGAGAGGAGGACCTGTGTGCCCTCCCTCCAGGGCAGCCCTCTGTCCCTGTCCAACAGCCCCTCTCCCTTATGTCAGCCAGGTTATGTCCCCTCTCTGGACCTCAGTTTCCCCATCTGCAAAACGGAAGCAGAAGGCTGGAAGACGTCAACTCCAGGCCTTTCAGGTCTGAAGTTACAGACCTCACCCAAGTGCTCACTGGGTGTTTGAATAGCTGAACTTTTGGAGCACTGGCTCCTGCCCAGGGGAGGAGCCTCAGAAACAGCCGTGTATACGTTATAGTCACTGGCAGGTGAGGAAATGGAGGTTCTGAGACGTGACAGCCAGCTCCAGGGTCACACAGGCTGAAACCAAATCACGCTGGGTCTCAGCCCCCTGCCAATCGCGGCCCACTCTCCCAACCTCAGGGCCACCAGCCCAGAGGGGTGCAGCCCAAGCAGCAACGAGCACCCTCAGCCCTGAGGGTGTAACTGATAGGAGACCCTGAAGAAAGTTGTCCAAACCTCTGTTTTTCTCATGATGGCTTGCCTCTGTCCCAATTTACAGAGTTTCCCCAGGCTTTGGGGTACCAAAAGTAATAAACATTCGCTCTTACTGAAAGCTTCCACTTTGTCCTAGGTGCTGTCTGTGTATTAACTCAGTATGACCCTAAGAGTTAGAAATCATTGTGACTCTATTTCACAGATAAGAACACTGAAGCATGGGCTTCCCAGGTGGCACTAGTGGTAAAGAACCTACCTGCCAATGCTAGGAAAGGTAAGATACCTGAATTCGATCCCTGGGTAGGGAAGGTCCCCTGGAGGAAGGCATGGCAACCCACCCCAGTATTCTTGCCTGGAGAATGCCATGGACAGAGAAGCCTGGAGGGTTACCCAGGCTTAGAGGGTTACAAAGAGTAAGACACAACCGAAGTGACTTAGCATGCATGCACATTGAAGCACAGAGAGGTTAAGTAACATGCCTAAGTCATACAACTTGTAAGCAGCTGTCTCATCCCCAGTTTCCCTAGAGAACAGAGCCCAAGGCAAAGCTTATGCTCAAAGGCTTTGCTGGGAGTGCATCCTAGGGCACAAAAGTAAGGAGAGGGGAAAGAAGGAAGGAAGAAAAGGGAGGAAAGCAAATACAAGATAGTAAGAGCATTTCTGAGCTGGCCACCATCCCACAGGAAAACACAGCTCTTTGCTACATCATGGAGGACATCTGGACAGGTCCTGTGCTCTGCTCTTGGGAACATTTCGTTTAGGAGAGAAAGGGAAGGGACTCAACTGCAAACTTTTTCCTGTGTGTCCACAAGAAGAAGCCCATGCAGAGTGAAGAGTGTGATGACCAAGAAGGAGAAAGGACGGGAGAGGTGAGAGCCAGCCATCCACGTGGCAGGCCAGGTCCGGGTCCCAGCCAGCACCCTGCATCCTCCCGTGTTACGTTGTTAACCTTGTCTTGGATTGTGTGGGTCATTTTGCTGTCCTTTTTGCTTAAGCTGGTTTCAGCTGGGGTTTCTGCTCCCTGGCAACCAAGAGTTCTCATTTTACAGATGAGCAGACTGAGACTCTGACTGGTAAGGTGACTCAGCCTGGGTCACATAGCTAATCGAGAAACCAGTGTGCCCAACCTCAGCCTGTCCCATCCAGACCCTGAGCGTGAAGGTCCCGTGGCCCACCATCCAGGCCTCTCCAGAGAAGGGAAGATCAGGGTAAGGGGAGACAGTGTGTTCTCTGCAGACGTGGGGCAGGTGCCTGGGTCTGCTCCCTTCCTTCCTCTCTGGCCTAACTTCTCCCACCAAAGGGCTTGGTCCTAGATGGCCCCATCACCCCTTCCAGTCTCCCCCATTTGTTATCTATAGTGTCATCTGTGCTCCCATGTTCCTCTGCCCCTGCTCTCGGGAAAGTTCTACCCTGATGGCCTGAGTCTCTGAGAAACCGAGTCCCTGGAGAGGAGAGTGAGACTCAGAAAGCCTTGTGTTCTATCTGCAGCTGGAGAAAACTCAGCTCTGATCCCAGGACCAAATTCTGCAACACCCTCCCCCACCGCCCCCACCACCCCCACCGCCCATTCGTCATAGACAGGGACCCACCAGAGAGGACACGGCTGCAGCCAAGGGCTACGGCACCCTCCAGTATACAGGGCTCTCACAGCTGAGGCCTTGGGACCCGGTGTTCAGGGCACACTGCGGTGGCTTACACAGGTATCCCGTGGGGGGGTGGAGGAAGACAGTTTCTGTGATGATGGCAAGATCCATGCATCTTGAGAAAAGAGAAGGCGGGAGGCACTGTATCCAGCAGGGGTCAGCAGAGGCCCAAAATTCTCCCGCCCTTCCAAGCCCTGGGCTCATGAAGCCTCAAGCCAGAGCCCCAGGATGCAGCATTTAAAAAAAAAAAAAAATTACATATGTAACACACATACATGGTAACAAAAAAGTAGCCCAGAGGAACTGATACAGAAAATATACAGCGATGCTCCCCCCGCCCAAGCCCAGAGTCACCTGGTGGGGTGGGGGTGGGGGTGTTTGTTTTGTATTGTATTTATTCATTTATTTTTATTGAAGTATGTTGATTTACCACATAATGATACTGTATGATATCTCTCATATGTGGAATCTGAAAAATAATACAAATGAATGTATACACAAAACAGTAACAGACTCACAAACAAATTTATGGTTGCCAAAGGAGATTGGGAGTGAGGAGAGACAAATTAGAGGCATGGGATTAGCAGATACAAACCATTTGGGTTTTTTTTTTTTTAACTGTTTTTATTCTTTTTTATTTTTTAGCTGTTTTTTTTAAACTTTTTATTTTTTTCTATTTTATCAATTCTTTTTATTTAAAGCTTTTTAAAAAGTTGAATTATAGTTGATTTACACTGTTGTGTTAGTTCTTTGAGGTATACAGCATAATGATTTAATTATATATATATTCTTTTTCAGATTCTTTTCCATTATATGTTATTACAAGTTATTAAATATAGGTATAAATACAAAATATAAATATCCCTGTACTATACAGTAAATCCTTGTTGCTTATCTATAAAGATTTCTAGATTTAGGGCTTCCTGGTGGCTCAGATGGTAAAGAATCAGCCTGAAATGCAGAAGACAGAAGACCTGAGCTCAGTCCCTGGGTTGGAAAGATCCCCTGGAGAAGGGAATGGCAGCCCACTCCAGTATTCTTGCCTGGAGAAGTACATGGACAGAGGAACCTGGCAGGCTACAGTCCATGGTGTTGCAAAACATCAGACATGACTGAGCGACACTCATTCACTCATTTCTATGTTTATCTATAACCTATCTCTTGAGAGGGCTCTACTGGTTTCAAGCATGTGCTTATCTCTCTCGAGTTTGATTTGTCACTGAAAAGGACACCTGTGAACAATAATTGCATGCATATAATTAGCTCCCCTCCGAACTTCCTTCCAGTGCTTGATCACTTACTCCAATTTTGGTTCTACTATTCATTTCTGTAGCTCTAAACAGCATCTTATCTCTCTATCTCTTGTTCCATCCACTTGCCACAGTATCTCAAAACCCTCAGTGTAAGATGAAAGTCTGAGGGAACCCTACTCCCATCTATCCTGTGACTTCTGTCAGCTGGCCCTTAACTCTGACTTTGTTCAGATGAATAACATTTACATTCTTTAGTGAAAACAAAATTGAAATTTCCCAGCTTTTTCTATAGCAGTTTCCAAAAGTATCCTATGATCGAATATTATAGGTGGTACGTGGACAAATACTTTACAAAATGGTTTTATATTTATTTTAATATGCATTATGTATGCATGTATATAATGAATCCTTCAGTATGTGTTTTCACAAATCTAATTGCTTAGGATGAAGCTAGAGTCAATTTCTAAATGTTAAAACTGAGCTGCTGCTGCTGCTGCTGCTAAGTCACTTCAGTCCTGTCTGACTCTGTGCAACCCCATGGACTGAAGCTGCCAGGCTCCTCTGTCCCTGGGATTCTCCAGGCAAGAATACTGGAGTGGGTTGCCATTTCCTTCTCCAAAACTGAGCTAAGGTGAAGAAAAGTATTAAATGGTGGTAAATACCCAAGGCATGCAGATATTGGAAAAATCATGAAGGGGGCTAGGAGACTGATTGGAAAACTGGTTTTGATTCTCAAATTCAAAAACTATTGATAGCAAGCACAGCAATCGCTTTGCTATGATAGTACTTCCCCTCTGCTGAGCCCAGCAGCAAACTGCAATGATGTTTCCTTCTGTAATCTGGTGTCCCAGAGCTTAGGTTGCTCAAGAAGCAACATGCCAGCACTGAGAACATTGGTCAGGTCACTCAAGACGGCTGTTCCCTTGCTGTCTGTGCATCCCCTGCTAGATTCGTCCCTGCTTCATTCCCATGACTATCCAATCCTCTTAATTATAGGCCTTACTTGGTTCCTAGTAACTGATGAGCCCAGGTGATGTCTGTTCCCCCTATAAACGGAAGCCTCTTCTCCGCAGAGTAACAAAGATGGCTGCCACTTCCTGCTTGCCAGGTGCCGCCCGCAGAGTGAAGTTGCCCCAGGACTCTTTGAGACATATAAGATCCCTTGCATAATAGACCATCGATGTCTGTGCCACAAGCTTAAGGCTCTTTCTTCAGTCTCAAGGCTGGGCAACTACCAGTCTTGCAGACCTGCAGGGTGCATCCCAGCCCACCTATCAACTCTGTCTTCTTCCACTTAATTGTTTCCAAGTGTTCCGCTTTCATTGTCGCACCACCATTTATTTCTGCAAGTTGTTTCTCTTGCTGTCCCTAATCACCCTTCTTCTTTTTTTCTCTTTTGTCTCAATCAAACAGCACATCTTCAGGTTTAATCATTATCTCGGTCACCCCATTGGTTACATGGAGGGCCCGTTTTTGCCTGGAGACACCCAAGAACTGCTGATTACGTCACAGTGGTTAGAGTCTACATCTCCACTCACAGGTCAGAAGGCATTCACTTGATCTGCCACCTCCCCAAGCCTCCTACAGCTTGTGGAAGCCTGTGCCCCAGCTGGCCTGTGTGGGCATGTGTGCTTCAGGATGCTAGTGGAAGGAACACTTGCAGAGGTGGGCCAGACACAGTGGGTGCAGGGACCTAGCTCAAGGTCTTGGAGGGCCTCCTATGGAGGCAGGGGTTGGATGCAGCACTCCATGGGGATAAGAACACCAATAGCGGAGGCATTGGGGAACTTTTAATTTTCTTATGTATACAAAATCTTACTTTTTATTTTCTTTTGTTTTCTTTTTTTATAGTTGTGTTTTGCTTTGTTGTTTCATTTTTTCTAATTTTATTTTTCCAATTTTATCTTTTATTCAGTTATTCTGCTCTTTTCTGTTCATTGTCTATTTTTTGCTGTTATCTGTTCATTTGATATTTTTGTGTTGTTTAATCTTGCTTTTATTTATTTTATTTTTTATTTTTGTTTTTGTCATTTTTATGTGTTTGTCTTTTGTCCTCTTAGCTTTCCTTTCAGTTTTTTAAATTTTATGTTCTGTTTAGGTTAGTTACTGGTTTTGATTTGGGGGCTCTTGTTTCTTTGGGTTACTTGTTTTTGCTCCCCCCCCCCTTTTTTTTGGTTGCTTGGATTTGTTTTTGCTATTTGTCTAGGATTATATCTGTCTGTTTGCTTTTTCGTTTGTGTGTTTGTTTTTAATTTTTGTTATGCTTTATTTTTATAATTTGTTTTGTGCTTTGTTTGTTTTGGGAGACTTCGTTTTTGCTGTTTGTTTTTTGCCACACTGCAAAAACCCATGACTTGGAGAATCCTGGTTCCCAGGCCAGGTGTCAAGCCTGAGCCCCATGATAGTGCCAAGTCCAAGCCACTGGACCACCAAAAAACTTCAGACCCAGGGAATAGTAATCAGTGTGAGCTCTCCTGAAGGTCTTCATCTCAGCACCAAGACCAGGTTCCACTCAACTGCCTACAAGATCGAGTGCTGGATGCCTCAGACCTTTGCATTTCATGCAAAGATGGGCTCGATAAAGGACAGAAATGGTATGGACCTAACAGAAGCAGAAGATATTAAGAAGAGGTGGAATACACAGAACTGTACAAAAAAGATCTTCATGACCCAGATAATCGTGATGGTGTGATTACTCACCTAGAGCCAGACATCTTGGAATGTGAAGTCAAGTGGGCCTTAGAAAGCATTAATACAAACAATGCTAGTGGAAGTGATGGAATTCCAGTTGAGCTTTTTCAAATCCTGAAAGATGATGCTGTGAAAGTGCTGTACTCAATATGCCAGCAAATATGGAAAACTCAGCAATGGTTACAGGACTGAAGAAGGTCAGTTTTCATTCCAATCCCTAAGAAAGGCAATGGAAAGAATGCTCAAACTACTGCACAACTGCACTCATCTCACACACTAGTAAAGTGATGCTCAAAATTCTCCAAGCCAGGCTTCAGCATACGTGAACTGTGAACTTCCAGATGTTCAGGCTGGTTGTAACAAAGGCAGAGGAACCAAAGATCAAATTGCCAACATCTGCTGGATTATTGAAAAAGCAAGAGAGTTCCAGAAAAACATCTATTTCTGCTTTGCTGACTATGCCAAAACCTTTGACTGTATGGATCACAATAAACTGTTGAAAATTCTGAAAGAGGTGGGAATACCAGACCAGCTGACCTGTCTCTTGAGAAATCTGTATGCAAGTCAGGAAGCAACAGTTAGAACTGGACATGGAACAGACTGGTTCCAGATAGGAAAAGGAGTACGTCAAGGCTATATATTGTCCCCCTGCTTATTTAACTTATATGCAGAGTACATCATGAGAAACACTGGGCTGGAAGAAGCACAAGCTGGAATCAAGATTGCTGGGAGAAATATCAAAAACCTCAGATATGCAGATGACACCACCCTTATGGCAGAAAGTGAAGAGGAACTAAAAAGCCTCTTGCTGAAAGTGAAAGAGGAGAGTGAAAAAGTTGACTTAAAGCTCAACATTCAGAAAACTAAGATCATGGCATCTGGTTCCATTACTTCATGGGAAATAGATGGGGAAAGAGTGAAAACAGTGTATGACTTTATTTTTTTGGGCTCCAAAATTACTGCAGACGATGATTGCAGCCATGAAATTAAAAGACACTTACTCCTTGGAAGGAAGGTTATGACCAACCTAGACAGCATATTTAAAAGCAGAGACATTACTTTGCCAACAAGAGTCCGTCTAGTTAAGGCTATGGTTTTTCCAGTGGTCATGTATGGATGTGAGAGTTGGACGGGGAAGAAAGCTGAGTGCCAAAGAACTGATGCTTTTGAACTGTGGTGTTGGAGAAGACTCTTGAGAGTCCATCCTAAAGGAGATCAGTCCTGTATGTTCATTGGAAGGATTGATGCTGAAACTGAAACTCCAATACTTTGGCCACCTCATGCAAAGAGTTGACTCACTGGGAAAGACCCTGATGCTGGGAAGGATTGGGGGCAGGAGGAGAAGGGGATGACAGAGGATGAGATGGCTGGATGACATCACCGACTTGATGGCCATGGGTTTGGGTGGACTCTGGGAGTTGGTGATGGACAGGGAGGCCTGGCGTGCTGAGATTCATGGGGTCACAAAGAGTTGGACACAACTGAGTGACTGAACTGAACTGAACTGAGAAAAAGTAAAGAACAAACAAATAGTAATGAACAACATCATAACTAAAATTTTAAAAATATATACCAGAAGTAATTAATGGCAAAAATACTGAGGCAGAAATGGTAAGTGAGCTGGAAGATTGAATGGTAAAAATAACTGCTGCAGAGCGGCATAAAGGGAAAAAAATGAAGACAGTATCAGAAACCTTTGAGACAGCATTAAATGTACCAACATTCAAATTATAGGGGTCCTAGAAGAAGACAAGAAAAAGAAAGAATCTGAGAAAATATTTGAAGAGATTATAGTTGAAAACTTCCCAATCATGGGAAAGGAAATAGCCACCCAAGTCAACGAAATGCAGGGTCTCATATAGAAGAAACACAAGAAACATACCAGGCTCATATTAAGGAAATTAATAAAAATTAAATACAAAGAAAAAATATTAAAAGTAGCAAGAGAAAGCAACAACTAACATACAAGGGAATCCTCATAAGGTTATGAGCTGACTTTTTAGCAGAAACTCTGCAGTACAGATGGGAGTGGCAGGATATATTTAAAGTGATAAAAGGGAAAATTGTAAAACCAAGATTACTCTAACCAGCAAGGATCTCATTCAGATTCAACAGAAAATCAAAAGCTTTATAGCCAAGCAAAATTTAACAGAATTCAGCACCACCAATCCAGCTTTACAATAAAGGCTAAAGTAATTTCTCTAGGCAGGAAACACAGAGAAGAAAAAAGACCTACAAAACAAACTGAAAACAACCAGGAAAATGGTAATAAGGATATCAGCTCAGTTCAGTTTAGTCACTCAGTCATGTCCGACTCTTTGCGACCCCATGGACCACAGCATACCAGGCCTCCCTGTCCATCACCAAATACCAGAGTTTACCCAAACTCACATCCCTTGAGCTGGTGATGCCATCCAACCATCTCATCCTCTGTTGTCCCCTTCTCCTCCCACCTTCAATCTTTCTCAGCATCAGGGTCTTTTCCAATGAGTCAGTTCTTCGCATCAGGTGGCCAAAATACTGGAGTTTCAGCTTCAACATCAGTCCTTGCAATGAACGCTCAGTACTGATCTCCCTTAGGATGGACCGGTTGGATCTCCTTGCAGTCCAAGGGACTCTCAAGAGTCTTCTGCAATATCACAGTTCAAAAGCATCAGTTCTTTGGCGCTCAGCTTTCTTTATAGTCCAACGCTCACATCTATGCATGACTACTGGAAAAACCATAGCCTTAACTAGACGGAAATTTGTTGGCAAAGGAATGTCTCTGCTTTTTAATATGCTGTCTAGTTTCCTTCCAAGGAGTGAGTGTCTTTTAATTTCATGGCTGCAATCACCGTTTTCAGTGATTTTGGATCCCCCCAAAATAAAGTCAGCTATTGTTTCCACTGTTTCCCCATCTATTTCCCATGAAGTGATGGGACTGGATGCCATGATCTTAGTTTTTTGAATGCTGAGCTTTAAGCCAACTTTTTCTGACCTGCATACAGGTTTCTCAAGAGACAGATCAGGTGGTCTGGTATTCCCATCTCTTTAAGAGTTTCCCACAGTTTATTGTGATCCACACAGTCAAAGGCTTTGGCATAGTCAACAAAGCAGAAGTAGAGGTTTTTCTGAAACTCTCTTGCTTTTTTCGAGTGCCTGATGAACAATGGAAGGAGGTTCGGGACATTGTACAGGAGACAGGGGTTAAGACCATCCCCAAAAAAAAGAAATGCAAAAAAGCAAAATGGCTGTCTGAGGAGGCCTTACAAAATAGCTGTGAAAAGAAGAGAAGTGAAAAGCAAAGGATAAAAAGAAAGATATTGCCATCTGAATGCAGAGTTCCAAGGAATAGCAAGGAGAGATAAGAAAGCCTTCCTCAGTGATCAGTGCAAAGAAATAGAAGAAAACAGTAGAATGGGAAAGAGTAGAGATCTCTTCAAGAAAATTAGAGATACCAAGGGAACATTTCATGCAAAGATGGGCTGAATAAAGGATAGAAATGGTATGGACCTAACAGAAACAGAAGATATTAAAAAGCGGTGGCAAGAATTCACAGAAGAACTGTACAAAAAAGATCTTCACCACCCATAATCACAATTGTGTGATCACTCACCTAGAGCCAACAGGGACATACATATCAATAATTACCTTCAATGTAAATGGGTTAAATGATCCAACCAAAAGACACAGATTGGCTGAACGGATACAAAAATAAGACCATATATATGTTGTCTATAAGAGATCCACTTCAGACCTATGGACACATACAGACTTAAAGTGAGGGGATGGAAAAAGATATTCCATGCAAATGGAGATCAAAAGGAAGCTGGAGTAGCAATGCTCATATCAGACAACATAGGCTTGAAAATAAAGACTGTTAGAAGAGACAAGGAAAGATACTACATAATGATCAAGGAATCATTCCTAGAAGAAGATTTGGCAATTGTAAATATTTATTCACCCAACATAGGAGCATCTCAACCCATAAGGCAAATGTTAATGACCGTTAAAGGGAAAATTGACAGTAACACAATAATAGTGGGGGAGTTTAACACCCCACTCATACCAGTAGGCAGATCATCCAGTCAGAAAAGTAATAAGGAAACACAAGCTTTAAATGACACATTAGATCAGATAGACTTAGTGGATATTTATGGGAAATTCCATCCGAAAGCAGCAGAACACACTTTCTTCTCAAGTGCACATGGAACATTCTCCAAGATAGATCACATCTTGGGTCACAAATCAAGCCTCAGTAAATTTAAGAAAACTGAAATTGTATCAAGCATCTTTACTGACCACAATGCTATGGGGTTAGAAATCAATTATAGGAAGAAAACTGTAAAAAACACACAAATACATAGAGGGTAAACAATATGCTACTAAATAATCAAGAGATCACTAAAGAAACTGAAGAGGAAGTAATACATCAAAACAAATGACAATGAAAGCACAGTGACCCCAAACCTGTGGGGTACAGCAAAAGCAGTTCTAAGAAGTAAGTTTATATCAATACAGTTCTACCTCAAAAAAACAAGAAAAATCTCAGATAAACAACCTAAACTTACACCTAAATAAGAACAAACAAAACTCAAAGTTAGTAGAAGGAAAGAAATCACGAAAATCATAGCAGAAGTCAATGTAAGAGGAACAAAGAAAACAACAGCAAAGATTAATAAAACTAACGGCTGATTCTTTGAGAAGATAAACAAAATTGATAAAATTTTAGCTAGACTAATCAAGAAAAAAGGAGAGGATGCAAATCAATAAAATTAGAAATAAAAAAGGAGAAATTACAACTGACACTGCAGAAATACAAAGGATCTTAAGAGATTACTACAAGCAACTATATGCCAAGAAAATAGGCAACCTGGAATAAATGGACAAATTCTTAGAAAAGTACAGTCTTCCAAGACTGAACGAGGGAGAAACAGATGATATGAACAGACCAAATAGAAGTAATGTAGTTGAAACTGTGATTAAAAAGTCTTCCAACAAACAGAAGTCCAAGACCAGATGGCTTCACAGATGAATTCTATCGAATATTTACAGAAGAACTAACATGCATCCTTCTCAAACTCTTGCAAAAATTGTGAAGGAAGGAACATTCCCAAGCTCATTCTCCAAGGCAACCATCACTCTAATACCAAAACCAGACAAAGACACACAAAAAAAGAAAATTATAGACCAATATTACTGATGAACATAGACACACAATACTAACAAACAGAATCTAACAACATATGAAAATGATCATACACCATGATCAAGGGGGATTTATCCCAGAGATACAAGGATTCTTTAATATGTGCAAATCAATCAACATGGTACAACATATTAACAACTTGGAGACTACAAACTATCTCAACAGATGCAGAAAAAGCTTTTGACAAAATTCTACACTGATTTATTAAAAAAAACTCTAAAAAGTGGGCATAGAGAGAACTCATCTCAGTATAATAAAAACTTTATATGACAAATCCATAGCAAGCATCATTCTCAAAGGTAAAAAATTGGAAGCATTTCTTCTAAGATCAGTAACAAAAGAAGAAAGTCCACTGTCGCTACTATTATTTAACGTGGTTTTGGAATTCCTGGCCATGGCAATCAGAGAAGAAAAGGGAGTAAAAGGAATCCAAATTGGAAAAGAAATAAAACTGTCACTGTTTGCAGATGACATGATCCTATATATAGAAAAATCCTAAAAATGCCACCAGAAAGCTACCAATACTAATCAAAGAATTTGGTAAAGTCACAGAATACAAAATTAATACAAGTAAATCTCTTGCATTCTTATACACCAACAACAAAAGATCAGAAAGAGAAATTAAGAAGACAATCCCATTTATCATTGCAACGAAAAGAATAGATAGCCAGGAGTAAATTTACCTAAGAAGGCAAAAGACCTATACTCAGAAAACCATAAGATGCAGATGAAAGAAATCAAACACAACACACATGGAGAGATATACCATGTTCTTGGATTAGAAGAATCAATATTGTGAAAATAACTATACTTCACAAAGCAATCTACTTTAGTAGATTTAATGCAATTTAGTAGATTTAATGCAATTCCTATCAAATCACCAACAGCATTCTTCACAGAATTAAGATAAAGAATTTTACAGTATGTGTGGAAACCCAAAAGACCCCAAACAGTCAAAGCAATTTTGAGAAAGAAAAACAGAACTGGAGGAATTCAGCTCCCAAACTTCAAACTATACTATAAAGCTATAGTAATCAAGACAGTGTGTTACAGGCACAAACACAGACATATAGATCAACGGAACAGAATAGAAAGCCCAGAGATAAACCCATGCACCTACTGTCACCTAATCTATGATAAAGAGGCAGGAATATAGAATGGAGAAAAGATAATCGTCAGCAAATGGTCCTGGGAAAACTGGAGAATTACAGGTAAAAGAATAAAATTAGAGGGACTTCCTTGGTGGTCCAGTGGTTAAGACCCTGAACTCCCAGAGCAGGGGGCCTGGGTTAGATTTCCTGGTCAGGAAACTAGATCCTGCATGCTGCAACCAAGACCAGGCTGAGCGAAAAAAAAAGAGAAGAAGAATGAAATTAGAACACTCTCTAACACCAACACCATACACAAAATAAACTCAAAATGAATTAAAGAGCTAAATTTAGGCTAGACACTATGAAACTCTCTAAAAGTGAAAGTGAAAGTCACTCAGTCATGTCTGACTATTTGTGACCCCATCGACTATACATTCCATGGAATTCCCCAGGCCAGAATACTGGAGTGGGTAGCCCATTCCCTTCTCCAGGGAATCTTTCCAACCCATGTATTGAACCCAGGTCTCCTGCATTGCAGGCAGATTCTTTGCCAGCAGAGCCACCAGGGAAGCCCTTAAAGGAAAACACAGGCAAAATGCTCTTTGACATAAACGGCAGCAAGATCTTTTTTGACCCACTGATAGAGTAGTGAAAATAAAAACAAAAATAAATAAATGAGGCCTAATTAAACTTACAACATTTGGCATAGCAAAGGAAACCATAAACAAGGCAAAAAGACAACCTTCAGAATGGGGGAAAATATTTGCAAATAAGGCAATTGACAAGGGATTAATCTCCAGAATATACAAACAGTCCATGCAGCTCAATATCAAAAAAACAAACAACCCAATTAAAAAAATGGGCAGAAGGTCTAAAAAGATAAATATCTTTTAAATATCTTTAATATCTTTAAATTTCTATCTATTAAATTTTTGTTTATTTATTTATTTATTCTTTACATTATTGTGTTGGTTTTGCCATACATTGACATGAATCCACCATGGGTATACATGTGTTCCCCTTCCAGAAACCCCTCCCACCTCCCTCCCAAATCCATCTCTCTGGGTCATCCCGGTGTACCAGCCCTGAGTACCCTGTGTCAAGCATCAAACCTGGGCTGGCGATTGATTTCACATATGATAACTTACATGTTTCAATGCTGTTCTCCCATAATCCTGTATGTGAGACAGCAAAAGAGACGCAGATGTATCTATTAAATTTTTAAATTTAATATCTTTAAATATCCAAAGAAGACAAACAGATGGCCAAATATCACATGAAAAGATACATAATAATGTCACTCATTATTAAGGAAATGCAAATCAAAACTACAATGAGATATCACCTCACACCAGTCAGGATGACCATCACCAACAAAATCTACAAAGAATAAATGCTGAAGAGGGTGTGGGAATGTAAATTGGTATAACCACTATGGAGAACAGTATGGAGGTTCCTTAAAAAATGAAAAACAGGACTACTGTATGACCCAGCAGTTCCACTCCTGGGAATATACCCAGAGAAAACCATAACTCCGAAAGATACATGCACCCCAATGTTTATTAGCAGCACTACTTACAATAGCCAGGAAGCAACCTAAACGTCCATCAACAGAGGAATGGATAAAGAAGATAGAGTATGTATGTATATACAGTGGATTATTACTCAGCCATAAGGAATGAAATTGAGCCATTTGCAGAGACATGGATGGACCTAGAGATGGTCACACAGAGAGAAGTCAGAAAAAAGAAAACAGATACCATTTACTAATGCATATATGTGGAATCTAGAAAACAGTACAGATGAACATATTTCATCTGTAGATGAAGTAGAAATAGAGAAAGTAGACATAGAGATATAGACATAGAGAACAGATGTATGGACACTGAGCAGGGAAAGGGGAGTGGGATGTATTGGGAGATTGGGATAGACATATATGGGCTTCCCTGGGTAGCTCAGCTGGTAAAGAATCCGCTTGCAATGCAGGAGATCCCTGTTCTATTCCAGGGTCGGGAAGTTCCCCTGAAGATGGGATAGGCTACCTGCTCCAGTATTCTTGGGGCTTCCCTGGTGGCTCAGACAGTAAAGGATCCTCCTGCATTGCGGGAGACCTGGGTTCAATCCCTGGGTTGGGAAGATGACCTGGAGGAGGGCATGGCAACCCACTCCAGTATGCCTGGAGAATCCCCATGGACAGAGGAGCCTGGCGGGCTACGGTCCACGGGGTTGCAAAGAGTCAGACACAACTGAGTGACTAAGCACAGCTTCAGTACAAGCACGTCTAAAACATAACTAATGAGAACACAAGGACCTCCCTATAGTTAAAACAGTAAAGAATCAGCCTGTGACGCAGGAGACCAGGGTTCGATCCCTGGGTCAGGAACGTCCTCTGGAGAAGGGAATGGCAATCCACTCCAGTATTCTTGCCTGGAGAATTTCATGGACAGAGGAGCCTGGCGGGCTACAGTTCGTGGGGTCGCAAAGAGTCAGACACGACTGAGTGACTAACACACAGTGAGAACATACTGCATAGCACAGGAAACTCCACTCAGTGCTCTGTGGTGGCCTAATAGGAAGGAAATCCAAAAAAGAGAATATATATATATATATATATATATATATATATATATATAAAAACATAAGGCTTCACTGGTGGCTCAGACAGTAAAGAATTCGCTTGTAATGCAGTAGACCTGGGTTCAATCCCTGAGTTGGGAGGATGCTCTGGAGAAGCGAATGGCCACCCACTCCAGTATTCTTGCCTGGAGAATTCCACGGACAGAGAACCCTAGCGGGCTACATTCCATGGGGTCGCAAAGAGTCAGACACCACTGAGCAACTAACGCTTTTCACTTTCATATATACATATAGTTGATTCACTTTGCTTACAGCAGAAACTAACACAACGTTGCAAAGCAACTGTACTCCAATCAAACTTTTTTTGAGAAGTCATTCATTTGACCAACATTTATTTAGCGCTTGCTCTCTACCAGGCACTGTTTTCTTTTTTTGAAGTGGAAAGGTTGCATTTTGTTTTCCAAAATGACCCCATAGCCCTTCTTTTTAGGAACCCAGTTTTAAGCAGTTGCATAATTATTTTTTTCAGTTAATTTTTATTGGAGTATAGCTGATTTACAATGCCCTGTTAGCTTCTGTGCATAGCAAAGTGGATCAGTATGCATTTATCCACTCGTTTTTAGATTCTATTCCCCTATAGGCAATTACAGAGTATTGAGTAGAGTTCCCCATGCTATGCAGGAGGTTCTTATTAGTTGCCCATTTTATAGATAGTAATACTAGGCATTGTTTTTGAGAAAGGAAGTAAAGAGACAGAACTGCTACCTTGTAGGACCTGCATCCTAGTGGACAGATGGATGCTGACACACAGAGTATCCTGAAATGAAGTGATGGTGAAGGCATGGAGAAAAAATAGACAGAAAGAGAGCAGAGGTGCAGGGTGGGGGTATGAGTTTAGTTGCAGTGGTTGGGGAAGGCCTCACTGAGAAGGGGGTTATCTGAGTGAATGCTGAAGGGATGAAGAGGGAGTTAGATGATCCACGGGGACAGTGTGTCCCAGGCTGAGGGAACATGTCCAAAATCTGTGAGCAAGGGGTAGAAATGGAGGCCAGTGAGCAGGGAAGGGGAACGAGGCAAGTGGGAGGTGTTGTCGGAGGTGAGCTCAGAGAGAGGGTCAGGGCCAGATCAGAGAGTCCCGTGGCCCGGTGTGAGAACTTTGGCTTCTGTTCAGATAAGAGAAGCCTTAGACAGTGCTGGCAGAGAGCAGTATGCTTTCAGACTTCAGTCAGAACAAGGTATTTGAGGCCCCAGCCCTGGTTGGGGCAGGGGAGGTGTGTGATCTGAGATCCACCACCCAGGGAGGCTCATGGGGGCCCAGGACCCAAAGGCTGGTCATCCACATCTGATGGGGTCGGGGCTCCCCCATCAGCACACCCTGTCCTGAATCCCTCTAGCTCTTCCCTTGCCGAGTACTCCCTCATGTCTCACTCCACCTCCTCTCTTTTCTTATCTAATCTCAGGGGGAGGAACAACTGGTTCTGTGCACTCCTTTGCATCAACATATTCTGGGTCAGATGTTTCTGGGAACCTCTGTTTCTGCCTTGGTGTGGACCAGTGGAGGGAACATGGTGCCCACCGGGCCCCAGAGGAAGGAAGGAGGCAGAGAGGTAGGCACCAGATTATCATCAGAGATATAGCAGTGCCTCAAGAAAGCCCCAGTTCACTGCATCTCCCTAGTCTTCTAGTCTTCCTTACCCACAACTCCAAGAAGCATTGATTACTGCCCCCATCACTATGACAAAGCTCAGGCTCAGAGAGGTTTGATCCCTGGGTTGGGAAGATTCCCCTGGAGAAAGGCATGGCAACCCACTCCAGTATTCTTGCCTGGAGAATCCCTTGGTTAGAGGAGCCTGGTGGGCTGCAGTCCATAGGGTTGCACAGAGTTGGACATGACTGAAGTGGCTTAGCATGCACACACATAGGCTCAGAGAGGTGGGGCCCTAGCCCAAGGTCACGCAGGTCATAAGCAAAAGATGCAGAATTTGAATCCAGATCTGTTTAAATGCAAAGTTTGGGGTTTCCCACTTCCTGTGGTTCCTAACTGTCAGATACAGATTCTGAGGGTCTACAAAGAGCTAGGAGTCTTCTCCAAAATAAGAGGCAAACACACACACACACACACACACACACACACACACACACACACACAACATTGTCTGTGACTTCAGGGGATTCCCAGAATTTAGTTAACACCCATACCATCCTTGGGCTGTCTCTCTGAAAGGCACTCAGTGGGCTGGGCCCTCCTTGCAATGCAATGACCTTGGACCCCAGAGCGTCCTAGAGATCCCCAGAGTTCCCAGCCAGCAACCACTTTCCCCTCCCCCACACACAGCCAGAACAAGAGGAGAGCCCTCCAGCTGATGCAGAAACTACATTTTAGCCTCACGCACACACACACACACACATACACACTCACACAGAAAGAACAGATATTTCCAGTCAACAAACTTATGTAGGCAAAATTGAAACTGTATTTTTCTGTAACTCCATGAATTTTCTATATCTCTTCCCCTTTCCTCCTAAGACAGAATAATTAATGTATCCATTTCACAAAAAAACTGTCATTTTCCAGTTTAAACTAAGTCAAGTCCTAGCAGTTCCACTTCTAGGGATTTATCTTAGAGCTAGACCAACTCGAGTGCATATGGGGCAGAAATAAGGTTGTTTGTTTCAGCAAAAGACTGAAAACAACCTCGACGTTCATTGCACAGGACAGATTAAATGCATCCTGGCCAGACCATCCATGGCCAGACATCCCAACAAAAGAACTAGGAAGCCCTCAATACAATAGGAAAGATTCTCCAGAGAACATTGTCAAGTATGAGAAACAGGATACAAAACTGTGTACTGTGTTATCATTTGTATATGTCTAGAATACTTCTTCATGTGTGTGTGCTCAGTTGCTTCAGTCATGACTCTTTGTGACCCCATGGACTGCAGCCCACCAGGCTCCTCTGTCTATGGGATTCTCCAGACAAGAATACTGGAGTGGGTTTTCATGCCCTCCTCCAAGGGATCTTCCCAACCCAGGGATCGAACCCACATCTCCTGCATTTCAGAGAGATTCTTTACCTCTGAGCCACAGATGAAGCCCCTAGAATACTTCTAGAATGATGCGAAAGCAAGTTTTAACAGTGGTGGCTCTGGGAGAAGAAATGGGTGAGCGAAAGAGGGAGAAGGATGGAAGGAAACTTCACACTTTTCACTGTGAAGTTCTCTGTGCCTCTTTTAAGAAAGAAAAATTCCTTGAGATGAAATTCACATAGCATTACTATTTGAAAGTGCACAATTCTGTGTCATATTGCGCATTCACCATGGTGTGCATTTACCATTTTGTGTAGCCAACACCTCTATCTACTTCTAAAACATTCCATCACCTCTAAAAGGAAACTTTGTCCCCTTTAAACAATCAACTCCCTTTGTACATTTTATGTTCTTGCTTTATCAGTGAGGGTCCCCATAAGAAAGAGATGGCCCACTCAGAGGGGCAGTTAGAGAGGGGAGGGCAGGGTAAAGGGGGCCACAAAGGATGGGAAAGCCACAGCAGGGAGTTGGACCACTCCTGAGGTCCCAAGCCGTCTGGGCAGGAGGTCAGACAGGACCTTCAGCTGCCAGGACCAGGATGAAGCTGCTGCCAAAACTGCAGCCAGCAGGGAGAGAGCAAGAGGAATCAAATTCCCAACCTCTTTCTATCGGCCCTCAGTTCCGCTGCTGTCTGTACTGGCCTAACTCAACCAGAGAGGCCAGGGGCCTCAGAGATGCCCATATAGGTCAGTTCCCAGGGGACCAAACCCATGGAGAGGAAGTCCAGTGGCAAAGGCAGACTAACCAGCACGTGGTTATAAACACTTTTCCAAATGAAGTTGCTGCTGCTGTTGCTGCTAAGTCACTTCAGTCGTGTCCGACTCTGTGTGACCCCATAGATGGCAACCCACCAGGCTCCGCCGTCCCTGGGGTTCTCCAGGCAAGAACACTGGGGTGGGTTGCCATTTTCTTCTCCAATGCATGAAAGCGAAAAGTGAAAGTGAAGTTGCTCGATTGTGCCCAACTCTTCGTGACCCCATGGACTGCAGCCTACCAGGCCCCTCCGTCCATGGGATTTTCCAGGTGAGAGTACTAGAGTGGGGTGCCATTACCTTCTCCCCAAATGAAATTAAGTAACTGTTTTTAAAGCTCAACAAAATCAGACTTTTCTGCTCCCTGTCTCACCCCTTCTGTATGAGATCTACCTGTGGTCCTGGGCCTCAGGTGGGGTCAACTCTTCCCGCCAGGCCCACTGAGTACCCATTCTCCCATCAGCCTCTGTGGCCAGCGCACCGACCCTGCCCTCTGCTCATGTGGACACTTGCTCCACTGATGCATTGAGGGGGCGTCGCTGAGGCCCTCTTGGTTCTGGTACTCTGGGACCATCTCCTCCTCTGTGGCCTATGCCGCATACTCTAGGGCCTTATCACTTTCTTGGGAAGCCTCAGGCCCTATTAACTTCTTCCCTTCTTACTGCTCAGGAAATGTACCCTAGGGAGCTCCTCTCTGGGCCCCACTCAGGGTCTGGCTTCCTTTTTGGAGTCTCTTCCCTTCTCAGCTCTCAAGATCCTAAGAATCTAAGGGATGGGGTTGAGGGAAGGAGAATTTGTTCTGCCACATGGTACGTCTTTCCAAATCTTTTCAGGCTTTCATCTTAACCAGAGCTTTTGAGCTTAAGAATTAGATGTCTTTTTTCTCTGATTCAGTATCGCCTTGGGTGGAGACTCACCACTTGGCACTCATAATGATATCCCTCTAGGTATAACCAGTCAGCCCATGAGCATAGCTCTGCCCATCACCTTCCCATATCCAGTTGGAGCTGGCAGCCACCTTGGCCAGCCTCCAAGCCATCACCCTTGTGATCTGAACAGTCAATTTGAGGCCCAGAGAGGGGCAGGGGCCTGCCCAAGGTCACAAGGAGAAGAGGTGAGTGGAAGATTCAGGCCTCAAAGCCAGACTTCAGGACTCCTGTCTAATGTGCCTTCGATGTATTGGGAAACAGCATTCTGGGGTCCACACCCTGAATTTTCATGAATGCAGATAAACTCTTTCTCAGCCACCTGCGTCCACCGGTTAAGACAGCATTATCTGTGACCCAGCTGAACCCACCAGCCACTTTTGGGGACATCTCGCAGGAATCTTCACCAATGCCTCCTGTAGACAGTTTAAATATTCAGTAGAATCATGTTCCCCCAGAAGTCATGGCCACCCAGAGCCTCGGAATGTGACCTTATTTGAAAATAAGGTCTTTAAAGATATAATTATTTAGGATGATGTCATATTGGATGGAGATAGGCCCTAGTCTGATGACTATCGTCCTTAAGAGGATTTAGGGGCAGAGATACAGAGGGAAGACAGTCATGCCAAGACAGAGGCAGAGACTGGACAGATGCAGCTACGAGCCGAGGAACCTCAGGGATTGCTGGAGCCACCAGAAGCCGGAAGAGAAAAAGAAAGATTCTTTCCTGGCACCTTTAGAGCAAGGCCTTGCCGACACCTTGATTTCAGACTTCTGGCCTCCAGAACTGTAAGAGAATACATTTCTCTTTCAAGCCACCCAGTTCATGGTACTTTGTTCTGGCAAGGACTGCCCAAGGGAGGAGATTCCTGGTATTCCGAGAAAGCCCTCTGTTCACCCTGCCCTACGTGAATTTCCCACGTCTGTTTACAGATGCCCACCATCAACATCCTCCCTTCCTTTAACCGGAGGAGCAGGTCCACACTTCTACTAGGTGGTCCTGGTGGTCACGCTCCAGGTCCCTCATTACATCTGCTTCCATGCAAATGCTTCTGTCAACTATACCGTAGTCCTCAGTGTTGGCAGTGACTCTCTCCTTCTCCCAGAGTCGGGCTCCTTGAGGGCGAGAGCCACGGGTCCTGATCAGAGCTCCAGCCTTCAGCGCAGAGCCTGGGGGAGGTGGGCTGAGTGGGTAAAACCCCTTCCTGGGTGCTGTGTCGGCAGTGAGGCAGGTTGGCAGGGTGAGGTTAGCAGCTACTGCAGGATCTGAATCCAGACTGGTGCTGAGAACCCCTTGTGCTCTGACATGGCCTCTTAAAGCCAGTGAGGAGGTTTTCTGGGGACCCAGAAGCCCTGAGCCCATTGGCCAGACTTCCTGGGAGAACCAGAGCAGATTTGCATGAAAAAGAACACTGGCTTCATTGAAATTCTTCTCGCTTAGAGCGAAAACAAGACCACAAAGAAAAGGAAAGTTTTAATCTTGAGCAATTTCACCATTGAGGAGTGTTTTGAGTTTCTAAAAATGGAGAGGAAATGGGTCTCTTTGGGCCACTCCAGTCGCCGCCTCCCTCGGCCCCAGGCCCGCCCCCCTGCCCAGTCAAGGCCAACCTCCCATGCAGAGGGAGACGGCTCTTTCTGGCAGACGCCGGAGGCTGGTGCCACACAGTTCTGGAGCTGGACGCAGCTGTCCCCCCTAGAACCCCAAGATGCCGGACAACAGAGCAGCCCCGCAGGAGAGCCTGCTGGATGCAAGCCTGGGGACCACCCAAGAAAACTTGGAAACCAGGTAAGTCGGAGGTTGGGTCTCTGTCCCCTGAGCCCATGGCCAAGTTCTGGACTTGACTCTGCTGTGTGACCCTGAGCAGGCTGCTTCACTCTCTGAACCTCAGTCTCTTCATCTAGGAAACGAAAGAAAGGGTCTGGATGATCGCTAAATGGGATAAGCCCTGGAGTGGGACATGTGTACGCCCCTGCATGGCCCAGAGGGCTCAACCGAAGGATGAGGGCATGAGTAGGGGGCTGCAGTTGGATGGAGGAAGAAGTTAGCAGACAATAAGAGTGTTTCCCTGTCTCTTCAAGGGGGGAGCTTTGGCATGTGGAGTTAATGTCAGACAAGGATGGGGAAAGCCAGAGAGTCTGGCTGCAGCTTGCTGTGTGACCTTGGTGGGTCCCTGCCCCTCTCTGGGCTACAGCTTCCCTGTCTTGGACATGAATGCAGGGGTTGAAGTTTCCCCAAAGCCTTTCTGCTGTATGTGTTCTACTAAGGTGGCTCAGTCGGTAAAGAATCCACCTGCAACACGGGAGACCTGGGTTCCATCCCTGGGTTCGATCCCTGGAAGATCCCCTGGAGGAGGGCATAGCAACCCACTCTTGTATTCTTGCCTGGAAAGAGGAGCCTGGCGGGCACACCCCAATGGGAAACGACTGAGCGACTGAGCACAACCTGTGATCCAGAGGAAGCAGATTCAATCTGTCAGCCATCACCAGTACCTACTCTGGCCTAGGCCCTGTTCTTTCAAGGACTGGGGGATCCTGAGAAGTTGGGACCCAGTCCTGGCCCCAGGATTCCCCAACAAGAGGGCAGGGAGAAGGCAGACACACAGACCTCCAGATGGCTGTAGTCTGTGCCCAGGAGGGGTACAGGCCCAGATGAGGAGAGAGAGGCTTCTAACAGTGGACTATTTAGTTTGTTTTTTGGGTGGGTGCTGCACTGAGTCTTAGTTGTGGCGCGCAGGATCTGTAGCTGCAATTTGCGAACTCTTAGTTGCAGCATGTGGGATCTAGTTCCCTGACCAGGGATTGAACTCAGACCCCCTGCTTTGGGAGCTTGGAGTCTTAGCCACTGGACCACCAGGAAAATCCCAAACATCAGACAGGCTTCGGATGGCCAGGAAGGCACTGACATTCAGAGAGGAGGAGCTGTGCTGGTGGAGGGAACAGCGTTGGGATGGTGAGAAGATGCAAAGAAAGATGGGGAAGTCAGGGCGGGGCGAGGTGTGGCTGGCTGCAGTGCGCAGTGCAGAAGGGAGAAGGACAAGGGGAAATGCCAGGTCTGAGCCCTCTGGGGAGAAGCTGCCAGTGTTTGAGCTACAGAGTGAATGGCCATTGTTCTAATGGGAGTTATGAGGAAGGAAAGATGGAACAAATGAAAGAAATGTCAATGTGACTGACAGACAGAGGACCCTCCCCGCCAAGGCTGAGGGTCTGGGCCCTGCCCTGGGTCTCCAGAGAGCCCAGAGTGGGCTCCTTTCCTCCCGGAAGCAGAGGCACCTTACCTGCAAGGCCTCCAAGAGCTTGAGGTCCAGCCCCCTCCCTGGACATGGGCCACACGCAGAGGGTCAGTAGGACTCAAGTGGGCCGGCTGGAGCTCCCTTACCCTGGGGAATGGGCTCACAGAGGCAGGGGCCTCTTTTTCAGACTGTGAAAGGGAACCAGAGCTGGGAATGGTAGGTATATGAAGGGGCCTATGAGGGGAGAGAGGGCAGAAAACTCAGGTCAGTCCCCCTCTGCTTTCTTGCTTGGCAACTTTGGGTAAGTTGTTTAGCGTCTCTGAGTCTCGTTATTACTCTCTGTTCAAAGGAAGCCAAAAGCCTGACCTCTGTTGACCTTGCAGAAAATCTGTGCAGAGTCTATCAGCTGGTGTGTATGAAATGCTTCCAAGGGCACAAGGACCACCCCTCACAGGCACAGTGAACCTGCTAGGCCTTGCAGAATAGCCATGAGGAAGGAACTCTGAACCCTTGCTTAACATGTTCTAAAGTTCAGAAGCCATTACCACGGCTGTGATGCTCCTCGTCGCTCCAGGCCAGCCCCAGGAACACAGGGCTCCATCTCAGGCTTGCCCATCTCTCCTGGCCTTGTGGACCCTGGCAGGCTGCTGCTTCTGGGGGAAGGTGGGTCTACACTCCTCCAATAGTCTGGGAGAGGCCTTATCTTTCCCCCCTCCCCTTCCGAGGGTTTTGGGAAGAAGGCCAGAGGTCGGGGAGCTGGAGACTGAGAGCAGAGGAGGGTTTGCCTGGCTCACCCACATGAATTTCCTTTTGTATCACACCACTTGCAGGGCTGGAGGGAAGGAGCCTTTGCAGGGTTGGAGCTGGGGCGGGTCTGATGCTGATCTGGCAGCTTGTGCTCTGTGTCCTTTGAGGCCACGGTTGTAGACTGTGTCCATCAGGGGGACCCATCGGATATGTCCAGAGTCCTGTTAATCTCTTGGTCCAGTAGAGACACCAGCCTCCCTGAGCTGGAAGAACCCCAAATTGGAGGAAAGGCTTTAAAAGAACCAGAGAAGGGGACACTTCATCCTGAGTTTGAAGGGCCATGGATGCCCTGATGGCAGGCAGGGGCATTCTGTGAACAGGTGTGGTTGTGGAGGAGTTAAGGTGGCTGTCAGACCAGTTAGATTGGGCAAGATTACCTGCTAGGTCTGGATAGGCTGGTGTGGCCAGACTAGGGGCCACCAAAGTCAAAAGAAGAGGCAGAGATGCAGCAGAAGCAGAAGAGGAGCCTAGTTTGTGGAGGTGGCTCTGGCAGCGGTGGATACAGGCTGGAGTTGGGTGGGCTGGAGGCAGACGCCTAAGAAGGGAACCTGCAGAGTCTAGTGAAGCCCAAGGAAGGACAGTGAACTCTGAATTGACCGTACTCCTGGACCCCCAGGTGCCTTTCCCAGCTCTGCCTGCTCAAAGACTGGGTGCAGAGAGGAGACCCCTTGGATTCAGGGGTGTGGGACAGGCACGGGAGGCTGCTGCAAGCCTGGTGAAGCAGGCTGCTCTCACCGCTAAAGCTTCCTGGGGATGATAGGGAGTGAGTTCCCCATCTCTGGGGTATGCAAGTCTGGGAGGAACAAACAATCACAATGCAAATCTGAGGGAAATTATACAGGCACCCTTAAGAATATGGACTATCCAGCACCTTCCAGTTTTCCCAACCTCCTTCCTCTCACTTCCCCATGATATAAAAAAATGGTTATTGTAGTAGAATTGGTTTCTTTCTCATATTTTGGATTTTTTGCTATTTATTGGTTTCTGTAAGTATTCATCTATTCAAGATTATTTCTTGGGACGTCCCTAGTGGTCCAGTGGTTAAGACTCTGTGCTTCCAATGCAGGGTGTGCAGGTTTGATCATTGGTTGAGGAAATAAGATGCCACACGCTTCCTGGCATGGCCAAAATTTTTTTTAAAATAAATAAGTAACAGCAGTGTAGTCTTCAAACTCAAAAATATATAATATTTATTGTTGAATAAATATTGTCCCAGAGCACGTGGGAGTATATTATAAGTGCTGCTAGAAGGCAAAGTCAAGAGTCCTAAGATAAAGAGCAGAGCACATCCCAGAAATCAGAGTCCTTAGGGCAAAATAACCCTGTCCCAGACATCTGAATACAGATTTGGATGCCTTCAGGATGCAGGTCAACCCAGGCCAGTGTTGAGATTTTGCAGGGGCTATAGAATTGTTAACTGGGAACAACAGAACCCAAGCTGGCCTGGGGTCAGAACACTGGACTGGAAGCTGACTCACTCTGTCCCCAGGCAAATTCCCTGATGGCAGACTCTCAGGCCAGTGAAGTTTTTCTTTAGGTCATTGAGTCTAACCCCACATTCACATATTATCAACCTACCCTGACTTGAATACCTCCAGGGATGAGGAACTTACTCACCTAACTTTGTCCCTGCAAAAGACAGGGGCAGTGGTGGGAGAAAGTCCTGTATCACATTTGGTTCTATGTGTGCCTGCTGGGTCCTGGCTCTATAGCCCTCCTCCATAGGCAGCCCTGGTTCCTTGCAAAGGAACCTGTGAGGAACATTTGAAGTCAGGGCTGGGAAGGTACTTTGGAAACTGCAAAGGTTGTGACCATGTGAAGGACATCTAGGACCTAGCATGGACTCCAGCCCCAAGAAGCTGTAACATAAGAATTTACATCTGTGAAATGTAATGGGTTGTGTGTTTTTTATTAATGGAAGACATTTTTCACTAGATGGCTTTTGACAAAAAATATATACCCGTGTAATCAACAACTCATTAGAAATATAGAATGTTTTCATCACTCCAGAATGTTCTCTGTGCCTCCTTCTAGTCGACTTTCACCCCCACTCATCCTTAAATAACTTGATTTGAAAAGCCACTGTTCTGTCTGCTCTTGAACATCATATGAATGGATTCCACTGTGTGTGCTTTTCTATGCCTGGTTCCTTTCACTACAATGTCTACAAGATCCCTCCGCATTGTCAAGTGTTTCAGTAGTAGTGTTGCTTTTCCACTGTTCAGTAGAATGCCGTCATGTGGCTCTACCACAATTTGTTTATCCATTCTCTTGTTGAGGGCATTTGGGTTGTTTCTGGTTTGGAGATTTTATGAATAAAGCTACTGCAAACACTCTTGAATAAGGTTTTTTGTGGACATATATACTTATTTCCTTGGAGAAGTCTCTAGGTTGTTGTATCAAAAGATCAGTTCAGTTCTGTCACTCAGTCATGTCTGACTCTTTGCAACCCCATGGACTACAGCATGCCAGGTTTCCCTGTCCATCACGAACTCCCGAAGCTTGCTTAAACTCATGTCTGTTGCGTTGATGATACCATCCAACCATCTCATCCTCTGTCATCCCCTTCTCCTCCTGCCTTCAATCTTTCCCAGCATCAGGGTCTTTTCCAATGAGTCAGTTCTTCCCAGCAGGTGGCCAAAGTATTGGAGTTTCAACTTCAGGTTCAGTCCTTCCAATGAATATTCAGGACTGATCTCCTCTAGGATTGACTGGTTTGATCTCCTTGCAGTCCAAGGGACTCTCAGGAGTCTTCTTCAACACCACAGTTCAAAGCATCAATTCTTCAGCACTCAACTGTCTTTATAGTCCAGCTTTCACATCCATACATGACTATTGGTAAAACCATAGCTTTGACTAGATGGACCTTTGTTGGCAAATAACATCTCTGCTTTTTAATATAATATCTGGGTTGGTCACAGCTTTTCTTCCAGTGGGAGGTGTTTTTTCATTTCATGGCTGCAGTCACCATGTGCAGTAATTTTGGAGCCCAAAAAAACACAGTCTGTCACTGTTTCCATTGTTTCCCCATCTATTTCCCATGAAGTGATGGGACCAGATGCCATAAACTTAGTTTTCTAAATGTTGAGTTTTAAGCCAACTTTTTCACTCTCCTCTTTCACTTTCATCAAGAGGCTCTTTAGTTCTTCTTCACTTTCTGCCATAAAGGTGGTATCATCTGTATATCTGAGGTTATTGATATTTCTCCCAGCAATCTTGATTCCAGCTTGGGCCTCATCCAGCCCGGCATTTCGTATGATATACTCTGCATGTAAATTAAATAAGCAGGGTGACAATACACAACTTAGACATACTTCTTTGCCTATTTGGAACCAGGCTGTTGTTCCATGTATACCTATCTAGTCAAAAGATAGGTATACATACAAGTGGATTAAACCAGTCAATCCTAAAGGAAATCAATCCTGAATATTCATTGTAAGAACTCATGCTGAAGCTGAAGCTTCACTACCTTGGTCATCTGATGTGAAAAGCCAAGTCATTGGAAAAGACCCAGATGCTGGGGAAAATTGAAGGCAAAAGGAGAAGGGGCAGCAGAGGATGAGACGGTTAGATAGTATCACCAACTCAATGGACATGAATTTAAGCAAATTCCAGGAGATAGGGAAGGACAGGGAAGCCTGGTGTGCTTCAGTCCTTGGGGTCACAAAGAGTTGGACATGACTTAGCAACTGAACAACAACAAATACATGTATAAGGAAGCCACCAGAGGTTTTCCAAAGTGGTCTAGCATCCCCATAAGATGTTTCTGTTGCTCCACATCTTTGTCATCATTAACTGTTGTTACTTTTTTTTAATTATAGCTTTTCTGGTGAGTGAATGGTGGTTATCTCGTAATTTTAATTTCCCTGATAATGATGTTGAACACATTTTCATGTGCTTTTTGGCCATCTCTGCATCTTCTTTTGTGAAGTAACTATCCAAAACTTTAGCCCATTTTGTAATTGGGCTTTTATTACTGAACCTTTTGTTATTGATTTATAGAGATTTCTCTATAAATTCTTGGATATCAGTCCCTCTATGAACACATAGAGCTCTTTCTCTGTATGTTCTATGAGACGCTTTATGGTTTTAGTTTTTATACTGAGGCCCATGATCCATCTCAAATTAACATTTTCTTTTTTCCCCACATATTTATCCAGTTCTTCAAATGCCCTTTGTTGAAAGTGATTTCTTTTTCTGTATTAAATTGTTATGGCCCCTTTGTTTAAAAAAAAATGTCAACTGGCCACATGTATGAGTCTATTTCTGGATTTACTTCCTCTAAGCTATTTTTCTATCTTTATGTCAATACCACACTGTCTTCATTACTATAGGTTGATACTAGATCTTGCGCAGATAGTGTTTGTCTTTCAACTTTGTTCCTTTAAAAAAAAAAAAAAAGAATGTTTTGGCTATCCTGGGTGCAGTAGACAGCCTCTAAGATGTTCCTCGGTGACTTTTGCTTTTTGGATTCTTGTATAATTCCATATCCTTGAATGGACACCAACCTACTAACTTATTTCTAAGAAGCAGAATATGGCAGAAGTGATGGGATTTCACTTCAGAGATATGGTTATAAAAAGACCATGATTTCATTTTTACTGCTCTCTCTCATTTTCTTACTTTCTCTGAGGGAGAAGCCCAGGTGGCAAAGACCTGAGGGAGCTCTCTGGCCATCAGCCAGTGAGGAATTGAGATCCTCAGCCCCACAACCTGCAAGGAACTGAGTTCTGCCAACAACCCCATGAGTTAAACCTTCAGCTGAGACTGACAGTTTGATGACAACGTCATGAGAGATTTTGAGCCAGGGGCACTCAGCTAAACCTAGATTCTTAACCCATAGAAACTGTAAGATAATAAATTCCTATTTTTAAGACATCACTATACTTGGAGATGCCTGTTATAGTATAATGGGTTAATAACACAATAACTCCTTTGGTTTTTTGTTTGCTTGTTTAATATCTATTTTTATCTATTTATTTGCCTGCACCAGATCTTAGCTGTGGCAGGCAGGATCTTTAGTTGTGTCATTCCAACTCTGAGTTTCAAAACAGAGCAGGACTGTATGATCCTTGCCCCCTCCCCCATCATGTTCTTTGCCTTCCTTTTGCCTGTGGAAAACTTTAGTCAAAGAATAAGTTTAATCAGAGAAGTGAGAAATACTGAAACAAGGGAAAACAGTCTAAGGAGACTAAATAATAATAATGTAGTTATTAAACTTAGTCAAGTTATTAAACATAGTCATAGTTATTAAACAAGTCAAGAATAGTTCTTTCTCAAGGGCTGTAGATAATATTCTGAGCCATATCATGTGAGCTGTCCTTTAAAGATACCAAAACCCCAGGTGGAGAAGTTAACTACATGATGTACCCAGGACTTGAGCTGCCACAATTCTGAGAGCTGACCACAAAAAAATGAGAACAAGTGCACCCCAGAATTGAAGACTAATTGTACCTAAAACAATCAAGATGATGCTAGTCAGACCACTGATGACCAGTTGAAGATGACTGTTAGCGATGACTATGTTATTTCTGCATCTAACACCCCCCACCATCACCACCCCCCACCCCACCCCCATCCATAAATGCTCTCACCCCGTGCTTGTGAGGGGAAGAAGTCAGCCTTTGGACAGATAATCACCACCCTCCCCCCACAGTTGCCAGCACCTGAAATAAAGCAAATTTTCCTTTCCACCAACCTGGCCTGCTTATTGGCTTTTGAGCCGCAAGCATCTGGAACCTCCCCTTCCCTGTCCCTACTCATTTCCATAATAGTTTCAGCATGTGGAGTCTAGTTCGCTGATCAGGGATCAAACCTGGGACCCCTTTGTTGGGAGTGCAAAGTCAGCCACTGGGGCACCAGGGACATCTACACATCTATTCCCATGCAACCTTTAGAATTATCTAGTCATGGGACTTTCCTGGTGGCTCAGAGGTAATGAATCCACCTGCCAATGCAGGAGACTCAGGTTCAGTCCTTCATTCAGGAAGATCCTCTGGAGAAGGAAATGGCAACCTACTCCAGTATTCTTGCCTGGGAAATTCCATGGAGAGAGCAGCATAGCCAGCTATAGTCCATAGGGATGCAAAAAGTCAGACAAGACTTAGCAACTAAACAAGTCAGTCTCAACAAAAGAGACTGTTGGAATTTTGACTGCGAACAAATTGAATCTATGTTTCAAACTGGGGAGAATTTCCTGATCAATGAACATGGTATGTATTTCCATTTATTTAGATCTTTGACTTCTCTCAGCTATGAATTGTAATTTTCAGTGTCGATGTCTTACACACTTTTTTCCTAAACTTGTTCTTTAGAATTGTATGGGTTTCGATACTATGTAAATTGTATTTTGTAATAAATTTTCTAATCATTAGTTGTTTGTATAGAAATACAGTTGATTTAAAAAAAATATTGACTTTGAATCCTGTGATCTTACTTAATTACATTTGTTAGTTCTAGTGCTTTTTTTTTTGAAGATTCCTTTGAATTTTTTATGCATACAAATTTGTTATCTATTTTAAAAGATAGCTTTACTTCTACTTGCTTCCAATCATTTCACCTTTTAATTTGTCTTGCCTTATTGCACTGACTAGGACCTCCAATATAATGCTGAATAGAGATAGTAAGAGCGTATATTCTTGCCTTATTTCTAATATATTTCGCATTTCCAGTGATCTTTATTCCCTCTTGTAGGTCTGTTGCAGGAAGGGGGACCCCTCCCAGGGCCTGAAACTGGGCTCTTGTCTAACACTTGGAAATGAATTGTCCAAGGAAGACACATGTGCTGACAAAGCAAGAGATTTTATTGAGAAAGGGCACCAGGCAGAGACAAGCAGGGTAATGGAACCCAAGAAAACAGCTCTGTTACATGGTTTGGAGTCTTGGGTTTTATGGTGATGAGATTAGTTTCTGGGTTGTCTTTAGCCAATCATTCTGATTCAGGTCCTTCCTGGTGGTGCACACCTTGTTCAGCCAAGATGGATGCCAGAGAGAAGGATTCTGGGAAGTGGTCAGACATGTGGTGTCTCCTTGTGACCTTTCCCAAACTCTTCTGGTTGGTGGGTGCTTATTAGTTCCATGTTCCTTACCAGTACCTCTTGTCATAAAACAACTCATGCAAATCGTTGCTATGGTGCCTGGCCAGGGTGGGCGGTTTCAATCAGTGGGCTTCCCCTAACAGATTCATGTTTTCATCTAGTGTAATTCCCATTAACCTGACTAAATTCTTGTAGCATTTCTTGTAGTGAAAATGTTGTAGTTATTTCTCACTGCTTAACAAGTCACTCAAAACTGCGGTGCCTCAAGCCAAAAACAATTTCTTATTATCTCTCATGGTCAGTAATTCAGGAGCAACTTAGTTAAATGGTTCTAGCTCAGGGTCTCTCATGAGGTTACACTCAAGATGTCAGCCAGGGTAACACTCATCTGGATGGAAGACCGTCTTTCAAGCTTATTTATAAGGTTGTTGGCAAACCTGTTTTTCATTAGCCGTATTAGTTTCCTATTGTCACTGTAACAAATCACCATAAGCTTAGTGGTTTAAAACAGCATAAATTTATTCTTTCACAATTCTAGAAGGCAGAAGTCTGAAATCAGTTTCATGGGGCTAAAATCAAGGTGTCAGCAGGGTTGTGCTCCCTTCAGAGGCTGTAAGGGAGAATCCCTTCTTCTTTGCCTTTTTCCTTTTTCCTCTTCTTTCCTCTACCATCTACCCTTGGCTTGTGATTATACCACTCTGGTCTCTGCTCTGTGTTCACATTGCCTTCTTTTCTTTTGTGTGTGTGTCAAATCTCCCTCTATCTTCCTCTTGTGATACATGGGACTGCAATCCAGTTCAGTTCAGTTCAGTTCAGTCACTCAGTCGTGTCTGCCTTGTTGTGACCCCATGGACTGTACCACACCAGGCTTCCCTGTCCATCACCAACTCCCAGAGCCTACTCAAACTCATATCCATTGTGTCAGTGATGCCATCCAACCATCTCATCCTCTGTCATCCCCTTCTCCTCCTGCCTACAATCCTTCCCAGCAACAGGGTCTTTTCCAATGAGTCGGTTCTTCATAGCAGGTGGCCAAAGTATTGGAGTTTCAGCTTCAACATCAGTCCTTCCAATGAACATTCAGGACTGATTCCCTTTAGGATGGACTGGTTGGATCTCCTTGCAGTCAAAGGGACTCTCAAGAGTCTTCTTCAACACCACAGTTCAAAAGCATCAGTTCTTCGGCACTCAGCTTTCTTTATGGTCCAACTCTCACATCCATATGTGACTACTGGAAAAACCATAGCCTGGGCTAGATGGACTTTTGTTGGCAAAGTAACCTCTCTGCTCTTTAATATGCTGTCTAGGTTGGTCATAGCTTTCCTTTCAAGGGGCAAGCATCTTTAAATTTCATGGCTGCAGTCACCGGTGCAGTAATTTTGGAGACCAAAAAATAAAATCTGCCACTGTTTCCATAGTTTCCCCATCTATTTGCCATGAAGTGATGGGACTGGGTGCCATGATCTTAGTTTTCTGAATCTTGAGTTTTAGGCCAACTTTTTTACTCTCCTCTTTTATTTTCAACAAGAGGCTCTTTAGTTCCTCTTTGCTTTCTGTAATAAGGGTGGTATCATCTGTGTATCTGAGGTTATTGATATTTCTCCCAGCAATCTTGATTCCAGCTTGTGCTTCATCCAGCCTGGCATTTCACATGATGTACTCTGCATGGAAGTTAAATAAGCAGGGTGACAATATACAGCCTTGACATACTCCTTTCCTGATTTGGAACTAGTCTATTGTCCATGTCCAGTTCTAACTGTTGCTTCTTGACCTGCATACATTTCTCTGGAGGCAGGTAAAGTGGTCTGGTATTCTCCTCTCTTTAAGAATTTTCCTCAGTTTGTTGTGATCCACAGAATCAAAGGCTTTGGCATAGTCAATAAAGCAGAAGTAGATGCTGTTTTGGAACTCTCTGGCTTTCTCAATGATCCAACAGATGCTGGCAATTTGATCTCTGTTTCCTCTGCCTTTTCTTAAACCAGCTTGAACACCTGGAAGTTCATGGTTCACGTACTGTTGAAGCCTGGCTTGGAGAATTTTGAGCATTACTTTGCTAGCGTGTGAGATGAGTGCACTTGTGCGGTAGTTTGAACATTCTTTGGCATTGCCTTTCTTTAGGTTTGGAATGAAAACTGACCTTTTCCAGTCCTATGGCCCCTGCTGAGTTTTCCAAATTTGCTGGCATATTGAGTGCAGCACTTTCACAGCATCATCTTTTAGGATTTGAAATAGCTCAACTGGAATTCTATCACCTCCACTAGCTTTGTTCGTAGTGATGCTTCCTAAGGCCCACTTGACTTTGCATTCCAGAATGTCTGACTCTAGTTGAGTGATCACACCATTGTGATGATCTGGGTCATGAAGATCTTTTTTGTACAGTTCTTCTGTGTATTCTTGCCACCTCTTCTTAATATCTTCTGCTTCTGCTAGGTCATATAGTTTCTGTCCTTTATTGTGCCCATCTTTGCATGCAATGTTCCCTTGGTATCTCTAATTTTCTTGAAGAGCTCTCTTGTCTTTCCCATTCTATTGTTTTTCTCTATTTCTTTGCATTGATCACTGAGGAAGGCTTTCTTATCTCTCCTTGCTATTTTTTGGAACTCTGCATTGAGATGCTTATATCTTTCCTTTTCTCCTTTGACTTTAGCTTCTCTTTTCTCAACTATTTGTAAGCCCTTCTCAGACAACCATTTTACCTTTTTGCATATCTTTTTCTTGAGGATGGTCTTGATCACTGCCTCCTGTACAGTGTCATGAACCTCCATCCATAATTCTTCAGGCACTCTCTCTATCAGATCTAATCCCCTGAATCTACTTGTCACTTCTTCTGTATAATCACAAGGGATATGATTTAGGTCATACCTGAATGGTCTAGTGGTTTTCTCTACTTTCTTCAATTTAAGTCTGAATTTTGCAATAAAGAGTTCATGGGACTGAATTTAGTGCCCACCAAGATAATCCAGGATCAACTCTTTGTCTCAAGACCTCAATTTAATCACATCTGCAACAGGTAATCTTCAGTTTTGAGAGATTAGGAGATGAATATTTAGGTAGGGGGCATTTTCAACTTACCACACTTACTGTTCACCAGAGACTTTAGTTTTGCCAGTGGACTTCTCTAGTATAGTCTGCTTGAGTGTTTTCTTGACATGACAACTGGTGGCTGGGCCTGGGGTTGTCTCAAGTGTTCTTTACTCATATGTCTGATGCCTGAGATGGTGAGACTCAATAGGCTGGGGTTTGGATCAACCAGGAAACCTCAGTATTTCCTCTATTTAATTTCACATGGTCTCCTTCATGGTGGCTTCAAGATAGCCTGACTTCTGACATGGTAGGTCAGGGATTCAAAAAGTGTGTATTGTGAGAGAATCTGGTGAAAACTGTATTACCTTTTATGAGCTAGCCTTGGAAATCAAATAGTGACACTTCTGCTGCATTATATTTGTTAGAAGCTGGTCATTAAGGCCATCTCATATTTAAGAAGAGGAGAATAAGACAATTGATTGATGGGAAGAGTGTAAAGAATTTGCAGACATGATTTCAAGTCATCACATAAGTGTGCTGATGGAAAACTCTCTCATATTTCATTTAAATATCATTTCAATTTTTTTTAATTATTGAAATATAGTTGATTGACAATGTTGTGTGAGTTTCAAGTGTACAGAAAAGTGATTCAGTTATAATATATGTGTGTGTATACATATCAAAAAAATATATATATACACACACATTCTGTTTTCCACTATTTTCCATTATAGGTTATTAGAAGGTATTGAGTACAGTTCTCTGTACCAACAATAGGCCCCTGTTGGTATCTTTCTCATATTTACTTTCATTTTGAAAGATATTTGATGTTTTACAGGTAGCTGAGGCTCCATTTGTTTTTTTAATATAACATCTTTATTGAGATATAAATCACATACCATAAATTTTACCCATTTAAAGTATAAAATCCAATGATTTTTAGTATATTTCCAGATTTGTGCAAACATCACCACAGTCTATTTTAAAGTATTTTCATTACCTGAAATGAAACCCTAACCCATTAGCATTTCCATTTTCCCTCAAGCCCCCAGCCCTAGGCAACCACTAATCTACTTTTTCTCTATATAGATTTGCTTAGCCTGGATGTTTCACTTAAATGATCTGATATGATATATCATCTATTGTGAATGGCTTCTTTTATTCAGCATGTTTTCCTGATTCATATTCATGTTGTATCATGTATCAGTGCTTCATTCTTTTTATGGACAAATAAATTCCAATGTATTGACATGCCACATTTAGCTTACCCATTTATCAGCTGATGAACATTTGAGTTTTTATTTTCTGGCTATTATGAATAATGCTCCAATAAATATTTATGTATAAGTTTTTGTATGGACATACATTTTATTTCAGATATAAGCCTAAAAGTGGAATTGTTCAATCATATATCTCCATGCATAATCTTTTGAGGAACTAGCAGACTGTTTTTCAAAGCAGCTGCATTACCTACCACCAGCAGTGTACAAGAGTTTCAATTTCTCCACATCCTCACTAGTGGGATCTGAGTTCTCTGACCAGGGACTGAACCCACGCCCTTGGCAGTGATGGCACAGAGTTCTAATCATTGTACCACAAGGGAATTCCCAGCATCCATATTTTTCATACAGCCATTCTAGTGAGTATGAAGTGTTTTCTCATTCTGGTTTTGATTTGCATTTTCTGATAGCTGATAATGTTGGACACCATGTATTTCTTCTCCATTTGTTTATCTTTGGAAAAATGTCTATTCAAATCCTTTGCCCAGTTTTAATTGGGTTATTTTTCTTTTTTGTTCAATTATTAGAATTCTCTTATCAGATAAATGATTTGCTAATATTTTCTTCCATTTTGTGGGTTATCTTTTCACTTTCTTGATGATGTCCTTTGAAGCACAAAGAAGTTTAATTTTGATGTAGTCCAATTTGTCTATTTTTCTTTTGTTTCTTGTGCTTTTGGTGTCATAGCTAAGAAGGCTTTACCTAATAGATTTATTCTTATATTTTCTTCTAGCATTTTTACAGTTTAAGCTTTTACATTTAGGCCTTTGATACATTTCCAATTATTTGTTTGTGTATAGTGTGAGGAAAGTGTCCAACTTTATTCTTTTGCACATGGATAGTGAGTTGCCCCAGTACCACTTGTTGAAAAGAATACTTCCCACATTGAATTGTCATGGCACCCTTGTTGAAAATCAGTTCAGTCGCTCAGTCGTGTCTGACCCTTTGCGACCCCAGGGACTGCAGCACGCCAGGCCTCCCTGTCCATCACCAACTCCAGGAGTTTACTCAAACTCATGTCCATTGAGTAGGTGATGCCATCCAGCCATCTCATCCCCGCCCTTAATCTTTCCCAGCATGAGGGTCTCTTCAAATGAGTCAGGTCTTTGTATCAGGTGGCAAAAGTATTCGAGTTTCAGCTTCAACATCAGTTCTTCCAATGAATATTCAGGACTGATTTCCTTTAGGATGGACTGGTTGGATCTCCTTGCTGTCCAAGCGGCTCTCAAGAGTCTTCTCTGACACCACAGTTCAAAAGCATCAATTCTTTGGCACTCAGCTTTCTTTATAGTCCAACTCTCACACCCATATATGAGTCCTGGAAAAACCTGACTAGACAGACCTTTGTTGGCAAAGTAATGTCTCTGTTCTTTAACATGCTTTCTAGGTTGGTCATAACTTTCCTTACAAGGAGTAAATGTCTTTTAATTTCATGGCTGCAATCACTATCTGCAGTGATTTTTGAGCCCCCTAAAATAAAGTCTGCCACTATTTCCCCATCTATTTGCCATAAAGTAATGGGACTTGATGCCATGATCTTAGTTTTCTGAATGTTGAGTTTTAAGTCAACTTTTTCACTCTCCTCTTTTGCTTTCATCAAGAGGCTCTTTGGTTCTCCTTCATTTTCTGCCATAAGGGTGGTATCATCTGCATATCTGAGGTTATTGATATTTCTCCCGGCAATCTTGATTCCAGCTTGTTGAGAATTGATTGAATATAAATATGAAGACTGATTTCTGGATTCTGTATTCTATTGCATTTATCTATATGTCTGTTTTATGCCAGTACCACTTTTTCCTGATTATTGAAGGGCACACTGCGTGTGCATGCTCAGTTGCTTCAGTCATGTCTGACTCTTTGTGAACCTATGGACTGTAGCCTGCCATTCTCCTCTGTCCATAGGGTTTTCCTGGCAAGAATACTGGAGTGGGTTGCCATTCCCTTCTCCAGGGGATCTTCCCCACCCAAGGATTGAAACTGCATCTCCTGCATTGCAAGCAGATTCTTTACTGATGAATCACTGTGGAAGCAGGACACTGCAGGTTTATTGTATGTTTTGAAATCAAGAAGTGTGGATCCTCCAACTTGTTTTTTTTTTTCAAGATTATTTTGTCTATCTGGGTCTTTTGAAATATCATAATAATGTTATACCAGTTTGTTAAATTCTGCAGAAAAACCAGCTAGGATTTTGATAGGGATTATGTTGACCTATAGATCAATTTGGATCTACAATATCAAGTCTGTTGATCTTGAGATACCTTTACATTTACTTAGCTTTTAGTCATCTTCTTTCAGCAATGTTTTGTTCTGTTCAGTTAAAAAATCTTTTTCTCTCCTCTTTGGATTGAATAATTTCTATTATTCTGTCTTCAGGGGAATGAACTTTCAGGTATATGAACTTTTCAATCTGCTGTCAAACTCACCTGATAAATTTCTCATTTCAGAGATTGTATTTTTCTTATACTTTCTGTTTTTATGTTGTGATTTTCCATCTGTTCATCAGTTGTATCATTTCTTCTTTAAATTATTGAACTGTTAGTAACTGTTTTAAAGTCTTTGTATGCTTATTCCATGGCTTCCCAGATGGCTCAGTGGTAAAGAATTTGTGTGCCAATGCAAGAGACACAGGAGACTTGGGTTCGATCCCTGGGTCGGGAAGATCCCCTCGGGTAGGAAATGGCAACCCACTCCAATATTCTTGCCTGAGAAATCCCATGGACAGAGAAGCCTGGTGGGCTACAGTCCATAGGGTCACAAAGGGCCAGATAGGACTGAGCAACTGAGTATGCACGCATGCTTATTCCAACATTTGTGTCATGCCTGAGTATGTTTCTATTGGCTAGTTTCTCCCCTTGATTTTGGCCCACATTTCTTGATTTTTCAGATGTCTGATCATTTTTTATTATAAGTTGGATATTGTAATGACATGTCAGGAGTATATTGATTTGAAGAATTTAAAATTACATGTGCATTAAACTAGTGTCTCAACCACAGTGCTCCGCCTTTCTGAGTCAGTTTCTCCTACCAAATTCCATGTTGCTGAAGTGTGTGGAGAGGAATAAGGAGCCTCAGAGAGTCTCACTCAATTTTAGGCAGTGCACATTATGATTCATAACATAAAATCTGGAGGGATTGCCTAGATTTGAATCCCAGCCATTTCAGTTACAAGCTCTGTAGACTTTAGGAAGTTACTTCATTTCTCTGTGCTTCATTTGCCTCTTAAATGGGGATTATAATTTAGTACCTGCTTTATAAGATTATTGAGACAAGTAAATGTATTGACATGTGTGACATAATTGGAACAGGGCCTGGCACATACTAATTGTTCAGTAAGTATTAGTTCTCACTGTTAATAAAGTGAGATGATGTTCTCCTCGGAGATCAGTCTCCCACGGCTCTGTGTCCACACTGCACAACACCCTTGCCAGTCATGCTCGCAGATGTCTCTCGTGTATAGGCCACATACATGCCTGTCTCCTTCATGTCCATCTTTAGACTGTGGGCTCCTCCAGGACAGGGACCAAGTCTGGGAGCCAACATCCATATGCTGCAGGGGCCCAACACCCCTGTTGGTAGAAGTCTAAACCCCAACCTCACCCCCATCCTGACACCATGAAGTTTCTCTGGCTAAGAACTGGTCCAGAACCTGAAAAATGGCAATGTTCTTCCTTCCTCTCATCTCCTTAGCAGAAACATGGAAAACCACCTATCATCAGAGCTGGAATTTAGAGACCATCTCTTCCGACCCTTCATTTTACAGATGGATTAACTGAAGCCATAACAGGAGAAAAAGTGTAATTCAAAGTCAGACTTGCGGGTTTTCAAATAAAAATGGCAAGTGATGGGAGATGGCAAGCTTCTTTGCTGTGTATCAAAACTGTGTCAACTCAAAGTTTCATACTGCCCTCCCAATTATGATTCAAAACACCAGTTGACAGTTCTCTCTGTTAGTCATCAATACAACAGAAGAAAATGGTTTGAGGATTTAAAGCCTGCTTCTACACAAAATTTTTCAGAATTGTGGAGGAAGGGTCTAACGATGAACACTCGGGCGCGGGAGCTCAGAGGACCACGGGACTCCCACCTTTCTACACCTCACTCGCTTTTGCCCCTGCCCCACCCACTCAAATCACCCAGCAGGCCTGTGACTATCAACTACAGCTTGTTAACAGCAGAAACACTGAAACTGCCCAAATTTGCATCCTACTCTGCTAACCAAAAGACTTTGGGCAAGTTACATTATCTCCTTGTACCTCTGTTTCCTCATCTGTAAAGTGAGGATAGTGATAGGAGCTACCTCACTGGGCCATTGAGAGGACTGAATGTGTCAGTATATGTATAAGGTGCGCAGAACGATGCCTGGCACACAGTTAGGAGTGCAAACGTGTTGCTTATTAGCCATTACTATCATCATTCTTGCCTTGTTCCCCTCAGCTTCTCAGGCCTTGGCGTCCAGAAACACCCAGGCCTGTAGCCTTGTCCTTGCCTGGCACAGCAGAATTCCAGCCCAGACATCCAACTCACCAGTCACAGACAGAAAACTGGAAAGCCGTCTGCCTGCCACTTGCCTGGGGAAACTGAGTCCCAGAGAGGACCAGGGACTTTCCCAAGGTTATTCAACTGAAGTGGAATCTGAACCAGAATCCAGGTGTCCCAGTGTCCAGGGACCTGTCTAGGGCATGACCAGACTCCTCCTAGGCCATGCAGAGGACCTTGGTTGGGGTGACCCTGTAGGCGGTGTGACTGGCTTGAGAAGGTTAAGCATTCGGTGCTGCAGATTGGGTTAGAAGTCAGCTGACTGGTGACTCCTCCCCACCACCATGGCAGGAGCCAAGATGAAGCTGAGACAAGCCTTTGGCCTCTCAGCAAGCACTCCTGTTAGGCAAACATGGAGGAAAAACACTGAGCCTCCTTGCACTGGGGATCAGTCACAGTCAAGGGCCCCAGGTGCCTGCCCCAAATATGTTCCTTCTGATGGACCTGGCAAGATATGTCTTAGGCCACTCCTGCCCTGCCCTCACCCTTTCTCAGAGACCGTGTGTCCCCAGAAGATCTCTGCCTTGGCCAAGTTCCCTCTGTGGGCTGAGGTCCCAGGGCTAGGGGCAGTCCATGGCCTGAATCTGTGACACTTGGACATTTTCCTGTCCACACCACCTGCCTGGGGCACCTGGCCTCTGCCTCATGTTAAGTAAACCTTCACCTCAATCCAATTCTCTTCCCTCAATTTCCTTGTACCCTTATCCCAGCCCGGTCTGGTGATCCCACAGTGACCTTAAAAGCATAATCTTTGCTTATTAACTGCCGATTCCATCATCTCTAAGACTTCAAGGCAGGGACCAGGCTCTGCCTTTGAGACAAGAGCTCATCTCTGCCTCACAGGCCCCCAGCAATGTCCAAAGAGGAGGTACTCAGTAATTATAGTAGGAAGGAAGAGCCTCCTGGAGCTATCAGTCATGGGGCAGGCAGAGATCATTTCCAACTCTAAGAACATGGGCTTAAGATTTTTATTTCATCCCTGGGCCAGGAAGATCCCTTGGAGAAGGAAATGGCACCCCACTCCAGTACTATTGCCTGGAAAATTCCATGGACAGAGGAGCCTTGTAGGCTAGAGTCCATGAGGTTGCAAAGAGTCGGACATGACTGAGCAACTTCACTTCACTTCACTTCAGACAATTCAGTCTTAAAAAGCAACACCCAGCCTCTAAACGTTAAATGCTCTGGGATGGACACAGCCAGCACGGCTCCAGGAAGAAGCATGAGAGCTGGGGGTCCTTCCCAAAGGGCTTTCTGGAGGAGGAGGGATCTGAAGAACAGTAGGAAACTTCTGCCATGGAAGGCAAGCTAGCAGTTTTTGAGAGGGGATAGAAAGGGAAGATGACAATTTCCCAAGTCCTCCTGCCTAGAATAAGCCCATCTGCCCAGTCTCCTCATTAGCTTGGAAACTCTACATTCAGAGGTGTTGTTGAGTTGCCTGAGAGGGGCTGAGGGATCTGGGCATGCATTCCTGCTAGCCCCCCAAAGTGAGGACATTTCTCCCGCCATCCTCCGCTAACATCAACCCCCAGTGTCAACTCCAACATCAATGCTCTATCCTCACCAGGAAAGTGGGAGGAAGAGAAAGAAAGTAGGGCAATCCATACCCTCTGTAGGACACAGGAAGGATCTGCATTTCTTTCTGGGAGTCACTGGGGTTGGGGTGTATGGATTTCCAAAGCACCCTGGGTGTCCTGAAACTGCAAGAGCATTTGGGCACATTGATGGGGGCGAGTGGAGGGCTTCTAGCAGGTTCTCAAAGGGGCTCCCGACCCATGAGAGGCTCAGAGGCAGCACACCAGACCTGAATTGTCAGGTGCCCTGAAGCAGTAGTGGGTGAGGATCACTGTTAAGAAATTGAAATTTGAAAGGGGAGAATTCTCTTGAAGTTGGTATGCTGGTAGTGACATGCTAGCTTAGTGTAGCAATCTGGGAGTCATCTGCCATCTGAATGGGTGGAGAGCCTTGGAATAACCCCTGCTCCATCCTGCTGTGCCCTGCATCTGAACCTTCGGTTTAGGGCTTGCTTAAATTTTCCCCTAACACCCAGTGGCCTCTGTTTTTTCACCTCTTCCAACACCTGCTCACCCCAGAGGCAGTTGGCAGGTGACAACTCAGGTGGGAAGGGGATTCGGGGTTGGAAGGTGAAACAGCACAGTGATTGGGAAGGGTGTTTCCAGAGAGCAGGGCCCAGGTTTTAGAAGATGCAGATAAAATGTCACAGACCCAAGAGTCTCTGGAATGAGGTGGAAGTGGTGAGGGCATTAGAGGACAAAGGGCAATGTGCAGAGATACTGTTTCCATGGAAGAGGGGCTCTCTAGAGGCAACGTGAGATGAAGCTGTCAGCTGAGTTTTATGAAATCCAGCTTACGTGGTGTCCTGGTTTCAAAGTCAGTTATGGAAAGCTGGATTTCAAATGACATCTCTGCCCCTTGCTGGGCGTGTGACATCGAACATGTCTAAAGCTCTCAAGTAACATTGACATATATACACCATCACTTGTAAAATATATGGTTGGTGGGAAGTTGCTGTATAATAAAGGAGCCCAGCCTGGTACTCTGTGATGACCTAGAGGGGTAAGGATGGGAGGTAGGAGGGAGGTTTAAGAAGAAGGGAATATATGTAAACTTTCCCTTTTCCAAGGGATCTTCCTAACCCAGGGATCAAACCCAGGTATCCCACATTACAGGCGGATTCTTTACCAGCTGAGCCACAAGAGAAGCCCATATATATATACAATTATGTGTGTGTGTGTGTGTGTGTGTGTGTGTGTGTGTGTATATATATATATATATATATATATAATTATGACTGATGCATGTTGCTGTGAGGCAGAAACCAACACAACATTGGAAAGCAATTATCCCCCAATTTACAAAAAAGGGGGATAAAAGAGGAAGGAGAAAAAAATAAAAGAAAGCTCTTGGGTTTCTCTCACCTCACCTGGGACATGGTACCATTAATCCACATTGGGCTGTTGGAAGATGCGAGGAGCCAACACACAAAAAACACTTGGCGCAATATGTGTATTTAGTAGAGAAAAGTTTGAAAAAACAAAGGAAAAAAAAGATCAGGTTGCCTGCCTAACCCCTGGGGCCCAGCACCAGCTCCAGGCAGAGAGCCCCGCAGCAGGAACAGTGTCTTCCTGCGTCTCTGCCAAGGATGACAGACAACACACCCACTGGCATCGGCAGGCCCCTCCCTTGCCTCCCGCCCCTCTTTATGTAAGCCTCACAGGTGGGCAGCAAGGCCCTGTGCCAGGTGGGTCAGAGGTACCTGTGGCCGCACCTCACTGGCAGCCCCAGGGCAGACTGGGGCGGGTCCCCACTCCCGCCCAGCCCCACTGCCTCATCACCTGGAACCAGGGACCCTGCAGCACTGGCTCCCACACCTACGATGCCTTAGCTGAAGGAGCACAGCGAATGCCGCATTCTGTGCCTACCTGCCCTGAGGAGGAAGGTGAGCACCCTGTGGCAGCCAGATCCTCCCTGGAGTTGCACAGTCCATCACTGTAAGTCCTCGGTGGTCTTCCAGCTGGGAATCAGGGACCGCAAGGGAGGTGCCAGGGGAGCCTTATCTTTGAGATGAGACAGGCAGGTCAGGCTGACCAAAGAGCAGTATGGAGTGTGGGGTCTGCTGTGCGGGGCAGCAGGGAAGCCAGTAGGAATCGGTGCTGCAGACAAGGCCGCCGCTGTCGAGAGCTCCAGCTGTGCAGAGGGACCAGCCGGTGTGCCCAGGACCATGGGGTCAGAAGGGGGCACAGCTCCCCTCCCTGCTCAGGATGGGGTGGGGGGCAGTTTAGGATTTAGGGAAGTATTTGAACAACGCCCTCCATTGAAAATACCCTGCAGCGTGTAGGAGACAGGTTCTCCCTTTGCCCCCAGGACAGAGAGAGGTGAGAACCAGAACAAGAAAGGGGTGGGAAAGAATGCTGGTGGTGGGCGGGGGGGGGGGGGATTTCCTAACAGTGGGCAGGAGTCAGGAGGCCGGGAATCTGATGTTTTTGCTCTTCCTGTTAACTGATTGGCCCTGGGCCCCAAGGCAGCCACCTGCTGCGAGGCTGTGTTGTTTCCAATGTGATCGGAGCATGTAGGCTTAGGTGGTGGTAAATTACAGATGGGTACGGGGGCCGGGAACCAGTGAGTCATGCCCTGGAAGGAGAGCAGTCGCCCCAGACCAGGCCAGGCCACAGGGTGACTCACTCTGTGTCTCTGTTGCAGGGCGGTTTGGTGGCGCTGGGCCTCTCTGGGGCTGATGCAGCTCTCCCAGGGGACGCCTGAACAGGCTCTCTGAGGTTCTCGTTCTCTCCGGGGTGAGCTTGCAGGGTGTGGCCACCTCTCGGGGACCATGCCAGAGGCACTCCTGCTCAGGTCTGCCAGCTCCATCCTGAGGACCGTGTAAGGAACAAGGATCCTACCCTCCTCCCACCTCCTGGCCCCCACACTGTCTTCCAGGGAGGAGAGTTCTTGGGCTCAGTAGGGTACCTGGACCCCCAGACTTGGATTGGGACTTTTCACCCTGCTTAGTAACCCTCCTAATCTCACCAAAGAATTTCCTCCTACTTATTCACCAAAAGATTTGTGAGAGCCGAAGCACTACATGTATCCTGTTAGCCTCACAATAGCCATAGGATTTAGGCAGAAAACTTGAGGCTCAGAGAGGTACATGACTTGCCCAAAGTTGTACAGCAAGTAAAGTGGCTTGAACCCAGGCAGGCCAACTCTGGTAAATCTGAGCGCTCTGTTGTTTCAAGAAGGCATTTATGGAGCACTTCCCATACAGAACAGAATGCTGAATGGGAAGAAAGGGCAACAGAAATAAGTAGGAGCTGGAGCCCCATCCACAAGGGGTTCACATGGAAAATGAAGGCTCCTCTCGACTTAACTGTCACAGATATAGTGATGACTTGAGAAGGATTAGATCCAACCAACATTTACTGAGCTCCAACTGCATGCCGGGGAGCATTTAGGGCCAGAGGACAGGGTTGATCAGGCATGGCCCCTACTCTCAAGAAGCTTCGCAAGCTATGTGTGGCCTTCAAAGCCGAAACCTTCGTGTTTGAGGGCTACAAGGGTAAGAGGGTGCTGGGGATCATCCAGGAGGACTTCCCAAAGGAGGAGCTGAAGGAGACTATTGGCAGGCTCTGTCTTTAAATTATTCCCATCAGAGCTTCTGGAAAGATAGGAGGAGAAGGGAGAGCCAGTTCAGGGAAAGGAAAGTGCGAGGCCTCCCAGACTCCTCTGCTTACCCCACTCACCTCCCAATATACCTGCTCGTACATGCCCTCCAAGTGTTTTCTTGCTCCCTGTGCTGCTATTGGGCAGATGCTGAAGGAGTTTTTGCTTTTGTGAAAGGGAGTAAGGCAAGATGCTCACAGTCCATGTGTGTGAACCGGGGTTGAGAACAGTTTGCATCCTTGTGCTAAGTTGCTTCAGTCATGTGACCACATGGACCATAGCCCACCAGGCTCCTCTGTCAATGGAATTCTCCAGGCAAGAACACTGGGGTGGGTTTGCTGTGCTCCTCCTCCAGGGAATCTTCCCGAATCAGGGATTGAACCTACATCTATTATGTTTCCTGCATTGGCAGGCAAGTTCTTTACCACCAACGCCACCTTTGTGTCCTCATCAGGGATCCTTTTTGGATTTTCCTCTTTCTTTTAGGAATGGAAAAGCAGAGGCAAGTCAGCTCCCTTGGGCTGTTCTCTCTATCACTGTCATTCTGCTACTTAGGAACTTCTTCCTGTGACACTGAACCAAGTTCTGGAGCGCTGTGTTCCAGGTGTAGTTAAGGATTCCAGAATGACAGAACTATTGTGTTCCTCACCTGTGACAGGCTCCTTTTGTTGACTATATAATATTCGCATTTCCCCTGTCACAATGATTTACCAGGCACCTGTGATTTCTGGAACAACAGCAAGAATCAGAAGGGGCCCAAATTGCTCCTGAGGAGTCCAAACAGAAGGGATTTCTCCCCAGATCTCTTTTCTTTGAGGAAAACATAAATTCCACTTTGAAAGCCATCTCCTCTGACTTAACGATTCTAACAAACATGGCTATTTTATTTACTAGTCTGCTAGAGATAAAAAACCTGTAGAGTAGAAGGGAGGTGAGTCACTGGGGGCCAACACAGTGACAGCGGCAAGAAGTGACCACTAGTGATGCAGGTGAGGATTAAAGACTAACGACAACATGTCCAGCAGCGGCATGTGAGACAGCAGCCACCTCAGGAAAGGACAGATGGCCCTCCACACCCTGCAGTTTGACTCACTTCTGTGTGACAAGCCCAACCAGTAGAGTCTGTTACTAGTAGGACCCTGGGTGAGCAGGAAAAAGTCATAGGGAGGTCCGGCACATTCTGTTTCCGTCGATGGACAAGGGTGCTCTCCCCTTAAGGGGACTAAATCTTGAAGGTTTGAGCCAAGGGACAGAGTACTCTTCACTCATTTGGATAATTAGATTTCGACCTTGTCTTAAGCATCCAATATTCTTCAGGCCCATAGAGGGCTGAGTAAGACCTTCCGTGGGCCATCCTCAAAGGGTTCTTGTCCCACCAAGTACAGGCAGGGGGACAGGATCCTCCCTCTCCTTGAGGGAGGGAAAGGACAGGACACAGGAGAGGAGAGGATAGCAAAGGTGACTGAGTCACACGAGGCTTGCTGCTGCCATGGGGCAGGGTCGGGGAGCAGACACTTTGGGAAAGGCCCTCGCAGGAAGTGGCTTCCTACTGTCTCTCCTCCCCATAGGCTGAAGAAGGTTCTAATCTGATGGTTAGGCTTGGCCCTTGGCTTCCTGAGTGTCCTTTCATTTAGTGTTTGTTTAGCTATTTTAAAACCAGAACTGGTTTACGCAAATTTGATTAGGTGGCAGAAGCGCTGCCTGTATCTTTTGATGGTGGGGATTTAAAAGCAAACTTGTTTGTGACGCAACAGTTAAGATGGTGGGAGATTATAGCCAACGATGGCCTTGGCTAATTTGGGGGTGGCTACCGAGTGGGTGATTTCAAAAGTTGATCACTTTAAGCAGGCAGCCCTATCTTTTGAGGACAGGGACCAAGACAGAGCATGGATGTTATACCAAATTCATAGGACACCATCCTCCCCACCCCCAGACTCTCGGTGTGGGACCCACAGCCTAGTTGGGTGTGTGTCCCCCAGCTTGCCCAGTAATTGCCTGAGCCCAGAGCTCAGGGGTTATTTGGTGACATCACAGTCTTCTTCGTCCCAAAGTAGAGGCAGCTTTTACTCAGCGACCCAAGAGAGCAGTGGCAGTGACCAATGATCCAGAGTCAGCAGGACACGTCCTACAGTTTTCGGAACCCTCTGTTTCCCTCTGCTGGCACAACAGGCCTCATTCCAGAAGCACGCTTTTCAGTCCTTCTGGCAGCCTTCTGGAGCAGGATACCATAGCAACAGAAGGGCTGCTCCAGCCCCGAGGCCCAGGCTTGCTCAAAAAGTTCCCAAGAAGGGGACCAGCCTGGCACCCTATTCCTTATCTCCCTCCTCCTCACCCACCCCCTTTCAAAACCTCATGATGTCTTTTGCTTTAAAACCTATCTCAGGTTCTTAAACAGACTACCGCCAGGTGGACCTGAGTGTGTTCGCAAACTCAGTTTGAACCTGCGGTACCAGCAAGAAGTAAGACCGAATGTGAAAAGCAGGTAACTGAGCCAGGTGCCTGGGAACTGGGCAGGGATGGGACCAGCTCCACCCTGACAGACAGGTCTTTGAACTCTTTGAAGCCAGGGTTCTGCCTCAGGGCTGCCAAGACCAGCTGCGTAGGTTACACACTGCACAACTCCAGGCTCTGTTTATATAGCCCGTGACTGTGACACGTGTCCCCAGAGTCGAGTTACACCATAGCCTTGCTTGACCCTGAGGTGTATACTGAACCCCATCTGCTCATCCACCCATTAGGCTGAGGTCTGGCCAGTTGAACCCCGAGGAGGAATCAGGCGGAGGAGCAGTGAGGCTGAGTATATAGCAGAGGCCCAGTAACCCCGTGGACTGTGTTGCCAGAAGAGGATTCATTGTTCAGGGCCACCAAGCCTCGAAGGCAAGGGGATCTAGACCAGGAGTGAAGATAGCTGGCAAGAGCCCCAGGTTTCCCTGGTCCCATGCCTGTTCTCTCCATCAGGGAATGGACACAGGGCACCCTCACAGACACCACTGAGGAGAGGGCTTTATTTGGGGGCCAGCTTAGGAGAGCTTTAGGAGTGTCCTCAGCTCTGCTACGGAGTTTCTAAGAATGGCTGTTCTCAGTGCCTGAGGGCTGGTGGGTGTGGGAAGTGAGGGAGTTGGAGGTACCTCCCAACCCTCAAACCTTGCATGCCAGACTCCAAGTCTTTCCTTGTCCAGATGGGGACACTGAGCCCAGAGAGAGTCATGTGCTTTCCCAAAGTCACACAGCAAATTAGAGTAGAGCAGGGCTTGATTTTTCTTTCTGCTGAGCCCTTAGAAACTGAAGGGAGAGCGTGGCATGGGGGTGAGGTTAACTCCCACAAAGAGTGAGGTCTTGTCCCGCGAGCCCCCTAGAATGCGGCAATGCCAGTGTCACCCCCGGGGGTGTTTGACGCATTCTGGGCTAGAATCAGGAGTCCAGGCCAGCCTGTCCTCTTCTAACAATTGTTTTCCCCTTACCCCTCCAGCTCCCTGACTGATGGGCAGACGCTCTCCAAAGAGCCCCTAAGCCATGCTCTCAAACTCTCGACCCCAGAGAAGGTGAAAGATGCCCAGCTGACTCCTCCAGGTGAGCTGGCTGGGAGGCTGCTGGGCAGGACTGGGTGGGCAGGACAGGGATGGAGCTGTACTGGGAGTGCCGGAGGGGGTTAACAGGACACTACAAAGCAAGCCAGGTGACCCACAGGACAAAACTTGGGGGGACAGGCCAGGTGGAAATACTGATCTCCATGTCCCCAGGGACCCCACTACATCCCTTCTCCTTTCACGGCCATCAGGGCCAAGCTTGATGAAAGGCAGTGGCAGGAAGGTTTTTCTCTTTAGGAAGCTTGGGAAGAAGAGAGGTCAGCGATGGAAAGATATATTCGGTGCATGTGCTGGGTACCGGGGATCTCGGCTTAGGGTTGGTGAAGGAGGAGAGGAGGCCCAGATAAACAAGGCCTTGGAGTTTCCAAGTGGGTTGAGGAGTTTCTTGCTGGGCCAAGGGGCAGGCTGGCCGGCAGGCACTGGCAGAGTTGTTTTGGAAGCCTTGGGAGGCCACATGCTCTTCTAATGATGTTTGCTTCCAGATAATTGCACCTTGAGGGAGGCAGAGTTGTCATTTACCCTGGAAAGTCATCAAAATGATAGTAACAACACAGCTTTTGTTCACTTTTATTGGCTGTACAACGATACTGTAGCAACAATGGAAGTTTAAAAAAATGGAAGTGACTGGTGCCCAGAGGAGCGGGTCACCGCCTCCCCAGTTCTGAGATGTCCTTGGGACGGTCCACTGTGGCCATCAAGTCTCTGGTCTGTGTCACCTGCCCGGGGAGATGAGATCCCTCGGAGGTGCTGGTTTTCTCAGAGCTTTCCCAGCTTCCCCCAGAGAAGCTAAGGTTAGGGGAAGGTCCCTGAGGCCCCCCAGCTCCCTCGGGGGTTTGGGTGGGGGCTGGTCAGGGAAATAGCAAGTTGACTTTTGGGTGGTAGAGTTTGGACTGGTTGTGTATTTTGTAGGATGTTCTCTAACGTGGGTACGCCTGGTGTCTTCAGATAGGGATTGTGGGTTTAGGGGTAGCAAGTGGTAGCATTTGAAGTGGGACTGGCTGGGGAGGCCAGTTTTAAGGGTCCCCGAATGGGGCAGTAAAGAGCCCAGAATCAGGAACAAGAGGAAGGGAAAGAGGACTGGTCCCTTTATTCCAAGGTCTCTTTCCTCGGCTTTTCTTCTGACCTGGGTTTCCTGGGGAGAGGGCCTGGTGTGAGGGCAGGGACAGAATCAGGACCTCTCTGCTCTGTCACAAACACTGTCATGGACTGGAGGCAGAAACTGGGCCCAGATCACCATGCCCCTTGTCGGTGAGGAAGCTGAGACTAAAGAGGTGGTGACATCAGCCCAAGGCTGTGGATACCCCACTCCCCAGCTGCCTGGCGTCCTGGAGACCAAATGCCACTCCTCTCACCCTGGTGGGGCTTGCAGCTGCTCCTCTCCCAGGCTGGGTGTCTTGGGGTGGCCTTGGCAGGGATCTGGCCTGTAATGTATACTTTCCTGGACTCTGCCTCTCTGCTCTTCTTCAGAGATGAAGAAAGACTAGGACCAAGGAAAGGATTGACTGATTTCTTTTTTTGGACTGCTCTGGGTCTTAGTGGTGGCATGTGGGAGCTAATTCCCCAACCAGGGATTGAACCTGGGCCCCCTGCATTGGGAGTGCGGAGTCTTAGTTACTGGACCATCAGGGAGGCTCCAGAATGACCAATTTTTGAGGGGAAGCATTCAAAAGGCACCAAGAGAGCCCAGAAGAGGGGCCAGCTGGGCCCGGGCAACTCCAGCATCTCGTCCCGTGATCCAAGGAAGCTAGCTGACTGGCTGTGTTGCTGTGTCTCACCTCTGGCAGGTCCCATTGGCTTGCTCAGGCTTGCTTTCCTGACTGGATAATTCTTTCTCTGCAGTGCTCACGGAGCAGCCATCAGCACCCGGGGAATGTGCACAGCAAAGCCCTGGAGCTCAGAAGTCTTGGCTGTGGGTGATGGCTTTGGTGTTTTGCAACTTGAAGGGCAGGAAGGGAGCTAAAGTGGGGCAAGCTCCGTGTCCCCAGAGCATTCAGTGTCCAGAGTGCTTCCAAAAAAGAAGGAGTAATGTCCAATGCCGTTGGCCCTAATTGCTTAACCTGAATTAGTGCCTGGCAGCCCTGCAGCAGTAGGGCACAGAAACTAAGCAGATTTCAAACAGATAGGTAGGGAATCCCGGAGAGAGTCCCGTCAGTGAGGGCAGGCAGCCAGGGGCCAGGCCAGAGTGAGGTGGGGGCAAGTTACCAGCTTTATGGAGGGGTGGGGAAGGAGTAGGCACCTGTAGGGGAGGCAGCAAGGCTATTCAGATTTACCAGGACTTCCAAAAGCTGTGGGGACAGCCAGGCTGGGGGTGCATCTGGACTTGCCATTCTTTGTACAGGGCTAGGCTGCTGGGGATACTGAGATGGACAGGTTTCTTTCCTGCCCTCCAAGAACTCCTAGTCTGAGGGCAGACAGGCTCTGGGTGAAGGACACACCGAGGCTGAAGAAGGAAGGCATGCTCCCTGGGAATTGGGCGATCAGGGTGGACTTCCTGGATGAGGACAATTTCTAGCTGGTCTCAGTCTTTAAAACCTCCCTTGGGCCTAGGCCTGAGCTGAGTGGTCTGCTTTTGGGAGTTTAGCATCTAGGGCTGGGGATTAGGAGACAGGGACAATCTGGGAGGGACTGAAGCGGCTTCTCAGCACAGTTGCCGGAGGGACCCCAGGCACACGGTCCGAGGACAGTGCCAAGCCGGCCTCATGGACTCCCACAAGCCTGGCCCGTGGGTCACGCTCTGCCCAACCCCATCTCGTGCAGCCTCCAGGGTTTTGAAGAGTGGAGGGGGAGGCTGTGGAATGCAGCTGCACTAAGATCCAGATTCACCATGGCTTGAGTGCCCACTGGGTGCCAGCCTGGCCCTGGGTCTTATTTTCACAATTCCCCAGAGGCTCCAAGAGCCTGGCTTCTGTGTGGAAGAGGATATTGGAGCAGCCACACATGGGGAGGGGCCTCAAAACTGCCATTTCCATAAAACTGAGAGAAAGCAACTATCTGCACCAAAGACTGTTGGGAGAAGGTTTCAGGGGATTATGAGATGGGTTAAATCCCCACACAACTGCCCCCTTAATAAGAGTAGCTTTTGCTAGTCTCTGTGCCGGGCTTCCTGGGTGGCGCTAGTGGTAAAGAACTCACCTGTCAATGCAGGAGACATAGAGATGAAGGTTCACGCCCTGGGTTGGGAAGTTCCCCTGGAGACCCGAATGGCAACCCACTCCAGTATTCTTGCCTGGAGAATCCCAAGGACAGAGGAGCCTGGCGGGCTACAGTGCACAGGGTCGCACAGAGTCGGACACAACTGAAGCCACGTAAGGGACTGACTTGCATTCTTTCATCTTCTCTTCATGGCAGCAGTAGAGTAGGCACTTCTATCAGCCTCATTTGGTAGAGGAAACTGAGCTCAGCGAGGTTCAGTGATTTTTCTCAGAGTCACACAGCTGGTAAGATGTGAAAGTCGGAACTGGCACACCCCTCTTTGGGACTGTTTAGCTGGGGTCCCCTCCCCTTCTGCACACCCTGGCCAGCCCCTGTCTCCTAACTGCAGAGCTGCAGGTTCTCTGGGAAGCTCTTGGAACCTTGCCTGCAGGATTCAGTGTTCACCTGAGTCTCCTCGAGTTCCCAAGGAGCTGGCGGGTCCTTGAGCTGTGCTCCCCAGGCTGGGCTCTGAGCAGCCACGATGGCTGTTCTCCCGGGAACAGCCCCACTGTGTCAGGCTGCAGAGCTGCCGGGATCTGACCTCCATACAAAGGCAGCCTTGTGCTGAACCTAGACACACATTTTTTCTAGCCCTTTTTAAGTTGAGCAGGAACCCCAGCTGGAGCAATGCAATGTCAAGACCACAGAGAGGGGAGGGTGTCCAGGGGGAGCAGCTGCTGGGGATGGGGCTGGTAGAAGTGCTGGCCAGGCCTATTCCCCACACCCACTCTCCCTAGGCGACTCTCACATCCACAGGGGAGCTCTGAGCTGGAGGTCAGGAGGCTGGGAGCTCAGCCCGGCTTGGTTTCCAGGCCTCCCTGTGTCCCACGCTCCTACCCTCCCACACGTTTCAAGGGCAGACATGGTGTTTCTGCTGGAAAGAGCTCAGGGAGCTCAGAGCCTGCGGCTGGGGGCAGGGAGGGGTCCTGGAGCCAGTGTGAGGTCAAAGATCTGCTATCATTTCAGCCTGATGCGAGTGTAGGGGAAGGTGAGAAGGACTTCGCAGAGGTCAGAGGAAATCGGAACATGTGGTAATCTTAACCTTACCAGTCTAAAAAAGCAGAGCCTCTGGGGATACTTGTGGAAACCTTACCTTAGTGAAAATGTCCAGTTCTGCCAATTATAGGTGTGCCTGGGGCTGGATACACTGCTGTGGCCCAGCCAGGCCTTGGCTTTAATCTCATGTCAGGTCCTGAAGCCACCATGGCCTCTGCCTCATATATCCCTGGAGTGTCTGGCAGGGCTAAATGGGTTCCAAAGACTCTTAGCAGAGGGTCCCTGGGTGAAGGGTTATCCTCCTGGTGCTTGTCACCAGATGGGCCTTTGCAGCAGAGGCTGTGGGATCCAGTACCCTGAAGAGAGGTCTGTCCTGGCTGGAACAACATGGGTTGATCCAGGATCGGGAGTGTCCCTCCTTCTGCTTAATCCGCTTCGTTCTAAGGTCTTCTCCACAGGTTGCATAAACACTCCGGGTTTCTCCTCTCCATGCTTGCTCTCCTGTTTTGGCCTTTCGCAGTGAATTGAGTGACTTTCTCAGCTGTTTAGAAGCCTTTGTTCCAGACCCCCAGAGAATACAGCTCCCTGCCTGCCCCATCACCCGAAGCATAAAAGGCGATTAATAAGATACAGGGGGGGTCAGGCCAAGAGGACTTGGAGCAACATGAGAGGGAGGGAGGGAGGGAGAGGGAGGAAGGCAGGACAAAGTGCAATCTGGGCCTTGGGAAAGCCCATCCCAGCACTCAGCGGACACTCTCTGGATGTGTGCTTGAAGCTGTTGGTCTAACTGTTGGCTGCCTTCTAGAATTAGTCTGGTTTGGATCTTGGGTGCCTAACTGGGTGACAGGGACCTTGATTGGGTCCTGGCCATGTTTTGGCTATGATGACAGCAGTGAGCTTGGCTGGGCACAGGGCAGACCTACTTCCCTATTGAGTTTCAAGACAAGGAGATGGGGACAATTATAAGGGTTTGGCAGCCCATTCTGATTTCTTACATCTCTGCTATCCTCCAAGGACTCACTTCTGGGAGGCAGGCTGAGAGGTACCACAGCAGCCCTGAGCCCCTTCATGACCCCTTCCTCCTGCTCACTTCTGAGCAGATCACTTTGGGGCAGAGGGTCAGGGGACCCAGGCACCACTCTGCTCTTCCCCAAGGAAACATACCACGGACCCCCAAAGCCTAAACCTCATTCACTAACCAGCCCCCTAGCTCCTGAACTGAGCCTTGTCCCAATTCTGCCCCTAACGTGCTGTGACTTTGGCCATTCTTGCCCACTCTGAGACTCCATTCTTCTCCTTCTGTGTACTGTGTGCAGGAAATGTCTGCCTCCACTTCTCAAGGATGCCCTCCCCTTCCCCCCAACACTGAGGTCTCAGTCGATATCCCTGATGGGCAGTGTATGTGTAGTTTTATTCATTCTTTTGGCAAACATTTATTGCAAGTCCACCACTTGCATCAGAAGTTCAGAGTCTAGTCAGAAAGGCCAGAGAGCTGTTTCTTGAGCAGCCAAAATGTGCTAAGCTTTCTAACAATATTACTTTGATGCAAATCTTTTCAGTTTTATTTATGTATTTTTATATGCACTTTTATTTGCTCCTTTTTTTACTTGAAATTATATTGTGAATATCTCCTTGCATCATTAAATATTTTTTAAATACTTTGTTTTGATGACTACCTATGAATCCATGATATGGCTATACTCTATAGAACTTAGCCAGTCCCCTATTGTATCGATTGACACTTTCAAATGACACTGTGCTCTTGCCACAGTACAAAGGCCAACTCTTGTCTGTTTGCTTATTACAAATCTTTGCTACTTCATGTTCTTTGAGTTCAGGAGAAACCCAGGTACATAGGAAGGTAGGTGATTTCAAATGGCTTTAGTAGATGGAGGTTACCATGAGGACAGGCAAGGAAGAAAGGAAGCTTAGAAAGTGGCTATTGGGCGGTGGGGGTGGGAGGAACTAGACTCCATGGTTCCCTACTCTGGTGGCAACCACCACTGCTCAAACCCAGGCTCTCTGTGCCTGGCTGATACCACCTGCTTCTCTCTGCTTCCTATACCGTGCTAGGACTCCTATCACCCCATGATCTCTGCAGGAGGGACCCACAAGGAGCATTCCTACAGGGCCCTGCACAGGGACTGCATGGCCCCTGTGCAGGTGTGGGCTTCTGATCTCATCACTGTGGCCAGGGGAGCAGGGCCAATGTCCAAGAGTCAGTGCTTCATAGGCAAGGGACCCTTCTGACTGCTCTGCTCACCTGGCTGATAGCTAAGACTGTATCTTCCAACACTGTCCAGAGATTTCTCCTCTGACAGAGATGAGATTGGGAGAGGAAATGGTGTGAGCAAAGGCCAGAGATGGGGAGGCATGGACATGGGAAGACAGAACATGATGCCTCAGGCATGGGGACTCATCCACCTTCCTTCCCATCAGTTCCTAAGCCCAAGGCCACAGAGCTATGGTGGACTCAGGAGGACACTGAGCAAGGCTGGGCCTTGCCAGCCCTACCTAGGGGCTCTCAGGACAGAGGTTCAGCCTGGCATGGGCAGCTGGAGCAGGCACCTGCTCTGGGGGCCCACCTCTCTCTATACCTGGCCAGCAACGTGTCCTGCACCACCCTCAGGCCATCTGGGGAGAAGGGAGGCAGGGAGGGAGGGGAAGGCCTGGGTGCCCTGGACCCAGTCATTCAGTCCAGCCCTCTGGGGTCGGGATGGGATAGAGGTTGACTCGTGCTTCCCCGAAGGCCCCCTGACCTCTGCTCAGAGCCAGCCTTCTGTGCTCAGGACCCAGGGAGGAGTAAGACCTGCCTTGGAGAACCGCTAGCCTGGTGGGAGAGGCAGATCCGATCAGGACTCGGCCCGCAGTGAGGCTTGGGCACTGAAGTCGTCAGTGAGGGGGTTGCACTTGGGGCCTGAAGGGCAGAAGAGGGGGATGTGATGAAAGAAGGGTGTTCAAGGCAGAGTCACAGCCTGGGCAAAGGGACGGGGTGGGCAGGAATGCAGGGCACTGGGAACAGCTCAGGCTGCCATGTCAAGGTGGCAAAGGCTGGTGGCCCTCTGGGGAGGGCCTTCCTTAGAGACCACAGTAGAGGCATCACCCTGTGGTCAATGGGAGATGTGGGAGGCTTCAAGCAGGTCAGATATGGGTTAAGAAATGTGGTTCTGGGAACCTCTGGAATGTAGGAAGAAGTGACCAGAGATCATGGCTGCCCAAGGTCACTGAGCCTGATCTTGAGCACAGGACTTGGGTAGGAGACAGGACGGTCCTTTCCCAGGGGGTGTGTGGGTGCTGGGGTCAGCCTAGAACCCTACTGCAACCCCAGTGTGGATGTGGGAGTCAGACCGTGGGTGGGGATCCCAGCTCTGCCAGCCGTGGCTTAACCTCTCTGAGTGTCATAGAGTCAGCTGCGGCACAATGCAGAAGGTTGTTCAGTGTGAGGTCACACAACCAGATGGTACACAGCCCACTTGGCACAGGAGGGTGCTCAGTAAATGGGAGCTGTGATCTTTTTAACCCCTTCATGGGAAGGACAATGATGGGGCCTCTCTCTGGGAGGCCAGGGGTAGGGTAGATCCCTTCCCACCAAAGTCTCCTCTTCTGGTGGTCTAGGGGTTCTGACAGCTGAGCCTGTGCAGTGAATGTAGAGAGAAAGGGCCAGGCCTGAGCCAGGCTGCCTGGTCACACTTCCTGAAGGTCATGGTTCCACCAGGAGCCAGGGCTCTCATCCCTGTTACAAAGCAGCCAGGCTAAGAGGAGGCTGAACTCACAGACCGACTGCCTTTCCTTCCCTTGTCCGTTCCTTCTTTTCTTCTTCTAAGAAGGAGGTGAGACAACTTATCCCTGAATCATAAGCACCATGGATAAAGAGAGAGGTGTGTGTGTGTTAGTTGCTCAGTCGTGTCTGACTCTTTGTGACCCCATGGACTGCAGCCCGCCAGGCTTCTCTGTCCATGGGATTCTCCAGGCAAGAATACTGGAGTGGATGGGTTGCCATTTCCCCCTCCAGTCCCAACCCAGGGATTCAACCAAGGTCTCCTGCATTACAGGTAGATTCTTTACCATCTGAGCTAAAAAAAAAAAAAAAAACCCCAATGCAGCAAAAAGACAGAACCATGTAGTCTGTGGGAGAAAAGAAACCAGATAAAGGAACTCTATCCAAAATAGCCATCAAAATTTAAGTGCTTTTTTCCTTAAGATGCAGTAAACCCACTTCTAGAAATCCATCCTTAGGAAAGCCTAGAACAGGGCTGAAAACTGGAAATCATTTGAGTATCTTTCAGTGGGGAGGTGGTTATGATATGTATATTATGTTATGAAGTTGATAAGGCCAATGGAGTATTATGCAGCCACACACACCCAATGAGGGAGAGAAAGATTTTTTTTTAAGTTAAGATCTTTTGTTTTACTAGATTTTTTTAAAATTTTTAAAATTTAGCATTAATTTATTTGGCTGCACCAAGCCTTTGGGACATATCATTGTGATAGACGGACCCTCTAGCTGCAGCTCGCCAGATTAGTTGCTCTGCAGTACATGGGATCTTAGTTCCCTGACCAAGGATTGACCCCATAGCCTCTGCATTGCAGGGCAGATTCTTAACCACTGGACCTTCAGGGAAGTCCTGTGATATAGATATTAATGTCGCAAAAGCTAAAGATGGGTGATTCGGATAATGATGATGTTTGATTGGGTCCATATAACATTTTTTTAAAGTGTGAGCAACATTTAAAAATCAAGTGATTGTACTCAAAAAACACATAGTCCTTGGAAGGAAAGTTATGGCCAACCTGGATAGCATATTGAAAAGCAGAGACATTACTTTGCCAACAAAGCTTCGTCTAGTCAAGGCTATGGTTTTTCCAGTAGTCATGTATGGTTGTGAGAGTTGGACAGTGAAAAAGGCTGAGTGCCAAAGAATTGATGCTTTTGAACTGTGGTGTTGGAGAAGACTCTTGAAGAGTCCCTTGGACTGCAAGGAGATCCAACAAGTCCATCCTAGAGGAGATCAGTCCTGGGTGTTCATTGGAAGGACTGATGTTGAAGCTGAAACTCCAGTGCTTTGGCCACCTCATGTGAAGAGTTGACTCATTGGAAAAGACCCTGATGCTGGGAAAGATTGAGGGCAGGAGGGAAAGGGGACAACAGAGGATGAGATGGCTGGATGGCATCACCGACTCGATGGACATGGGTTTGGGTGGACTCCGGGAGTTGGTGATGGACCGGGAGTCCTGGCGTGCTGTAGTTCATGGGGTCGCAATGAGTCGGACACGACTGAGCGACTGAACTGAACTGAACTGAACTGTACTTAAAGACCCAGATTTCAGGTAGCTCTTGGTTTCCATTCCTCCTGGGCAGCAAATCCTGGAGCCAAGGAGCAGCTGTCCCCTTTAGCTAAGGCTTGTACCCCCTCGCCAGTCTCCACTACTCCATTACCTCCCTGCCCTGAGTCTGGGGTCAGGGTAATGGTTACGGCCCTTGTACTACAGCTTCCCTTAGCGAAATATTGCGCTATTCTCTGTCTTTGCCAAAAACAGAGAAACCAAAGGCGGACTACAGGAGCATGTGTCTCAAAGAAAATTAGAGGGAGCTTATTTCTTTGTGAAAAGGAAGGAAGACTGTGCCTCTGAGTTTCACTTGCAAATCCTGGGGCAATTCATTTATTTATTGTTTAGTATCACACATTATTTATTATTGATGTTGATACATTACCTACCTGCCCTCTGTTGGCATTTTGGGTTTGCTACCCTTGATTAATACAATAATAACATGATTCTTTTTTTCCCCTTTGGTTAAGAAGACAACAGTCACAAAATTAAAGCTAATTCCCTGTCCATATATTTATATACACAGTGCGTGAGTGCATGCTAAGTCGCTTCGGTCGTGTCTGACTCTGTGCGACCCCTTGGACTGAAGCTGCCAGGCTCCTCTATCCATGGGATTCTCCAGGAAAGAATACTGGAGTAGGTTGCCATTCTCTTCTCCAGGGGATCTTCCTGATTCCGGGATCGAGCCCGTCTCTTAGGTCTCCTGCACTGGGAGGTGGATTCGTTACTACTAGCACCACCTAGGAAGCCCCTATATAGGCAAGACATATACCAAATGACAACAGTGATTACTTAGACTTAAGGAAGACCTATCCATTTTTATATTGTGTACTTCTAATGTTTCCTGTTTCTTAGATCAAACATGTAGTTTTATGATTTTTTTTTAAAAAAGGTTATAACTTTAAAAGTGATAAGGGAAAACTCTTGGCTGAGGGAAGCTTTCACAAGAGGTTGTAAGACTTATCTCTTATCTTGGCAAGCCTGGGGGAATAGGTAAATGTAGTGGAACATGAGCAACTAGAATACCCACAGGAAAATATATCTTTTCTGTCCTAAGCACCAAGAAGAACCTCTACCAGGGAAGGCAAGACAGCTACCAGCTACTGGAAAGTGACTGCCAGACTCTGGGCAGGCTGGTTGGGCTACCTTACAGAATTTTCGTGCCAATTTGGTGGATGGTGTTAGCATTCTTCCTCCTTTTTTTTTTTTTTTTCTGGATGCATCTCATGTCATGTGGGATCCCCAATTAGGGATCGAACCAGGGCCCTTGGCAATGAAAGTGCAGAGTCCTAACCACTAGACCACCAGAGAATTTCATTTCCTCCCATCCTCCCATTTTTAAAAGCCATTTTATTCAGGCGTACATTATATGCCATCAAATTTGCCCATTGTAAATGCAATAATTTTTCACTTTTTCATTGAAAAAAGTCACCTTTTCAATGATTTTTAGCAAATTTGCAACTGTACCAGCTTCACTGCAATTCAATTTTAGAACATTTCCATCACCCCAAAAAGACCCCTGATGCAAATCTGTCCAAGTCCCAGGCCACCACTCATCTGCTTTCTATCGTTTCCAGCTTTTCTGGACATTTCATATAAATGGAATCAGACAATATGTGGTCCTTTGCTTTTGGCTTCTTTCACCAGATATATTTTGAGTTTCATTCATGGTATTGCCTGTATCAGCACTTTGTTCCTTTGTAGAGCCAAATAGTGTTCTCTTGTATGGAGAGGCCATAGTTCACCCATCAGTTGACGGACATTTGTTGTTCCCACCTCTTGACTGCCGTAGCTCATGCTGCTATGAATGTTCCTGTACAAGTCTTTGTGGGGTATGGGCTTTCATTTCTCGTGGGCAGATACCCAAGAATGGAATTGCTGGGTCGTATAGTAGATTTACGTTTAATTCTTTAAGAAACTGCCTAACTGTCTACCAACGTGGCTACACCATTTTATATTCCCTCCACCTGTATGAAGCTCTGGTCTCTCTTGCCAGCCCTTTGCTCCTGAAGACTATTCAAATGGAGCTGGGAGGACAAAGACTTGCCAAAGTCACGCAACAATGGCAGAGTGGAATTTGAACCCCGGTTGACCTGACTCCACAGCCTGTGTCTGTGCCCTGGTCTGCTCAAGCGAGCGGACTTGCACAAAGTGCGGGGGTTGGAGACTGTGAAGAGGTTGATCTCCGGGGTCCACCAGGCTGCTGGAAGGGGCTCGGAGAAGTCTAATGAGCAATTGGAGAGGGCGCCTCTGCAGGCGCTGGCTCAAACCTCCACTAGGGGGCGCGGGGCTCCAGCAGCGGCTGGTGACGGGCCTCTGTCAGGGAAGGCAGCCATGGATGCCAGCCCGCCTGATCTAGGCCTTCAGCAGCACACAGTGCCTGGCACTGGGTGATCTTCTCTCTGCCTCAGCCTGCATTTCCAAGCAGCCATGCCCCTGCCCCAGACATTCTGTTTTCCTATTTGGGCTTGGATATGTCCCTTTTTAATGGCTTCTCTTGGAGAAGACAGTGGCACCCCACTCCAGTACTCTTTTGCCTGGAAAATCCCATGGACGGAGGGGCCTGATAGGCTGCAGTCCATGGGGTCACTAAGGGTCGGACACGACTGAGCGACTTCACTTTCATTTTTCACTTTCGTGCATTGGAGAAGGAAATGGCACCCGACTCCAGTGTTCTTGCCTGGAGAATCCCAGGGATGGGGGAGCCTGTGGGCTGCCGTCTGTGGGGTCGCACAGAGTCGGACACGACTGAAACGACTCAGCAGCAGCAGCAGCAATGGCTTCTCTGACGGCTCAGTGGGTAAAGAATCCACCTGCAATGCAGGAGACACAGGAGACGCAGGTTCAGTCCCTTGGTCGGGAAGATCCCCTGGAAGAGGAAATGGCAACCCACTCCAGTATTCTTGCCTGGAGAATTCCACGGACAAAGGAGCCTGGAGGGCTACAGTCCATGGGGTCCCAAAGATTCAGACACGAGGGAGCAGCTAAGCACCCATGTCCCCTCTTCCCCCATCCTTGGCCATCATGGGAGGAAGGAGGGGCTCTTCTTCCCAGCCCCAGGGCCTCTACCTCTTTCTGCCAACTTCAGGGTTCACATGAAACCCTAGAGTACTGAAGGAAGAGACAAGGTCTATCTGCCTGCTGCCTCAGAACCGTCTGTCATACAGCTCACCGTTGGTCTTGCCTCAAGATGGCTGTCCAAGCAAGTGGGACCCCCCCTTCTCAGAGGGTGTTGGCCAGCAGGTGGCGCAGTAGCCCCTCTGGTCCTCACACCCTCACCCAGGACTCAGCTTCGTAGAAAGACTGCTCTGGCCCCAGAAGGCAGCCCCATGGACAACTGTCTAGACCACACATCCACGTCTCCTTTGCAAATGATCTGGGAAAAGGGAGGAAGAACAAGGTGTGCATTTATTGGGCACCAACTACATTCTTTTGACCCTCATAACATCCCTGAGAACTCAACCCTCACCTTTCCCCTGAGAAAACAGACTCAGAGGTCAAAAGCTCGCCCCACATCTCACGGACTAAATGGTAAAGCTCCGTTCCCACCTATTGCACCTAGTAAACTTAACGGGTAGGTGGTGCCCAGGACAGTGTCAGGCATGCCTTTCCCACTGTGTGACATGGGGAACTGAGCCTCGCTGAGCTGCAGCTGCCCCATCTGTAAAATGAGGCTATCAGACCCGTGTTGTGCAGATGAGATGAGATCCCCATGTGAAGGGTTCTCATGGGGCCTGACCCTGGCAGGGATGAGCAAAGAGATGGTTAGATTATTTCGTGGGACTGGGAAATTCTCCAGGCTAGTGATCAGAGCCTGCTAGTTTCCAGTCTCCTCTAGCCCCCTGGAAGCGTTACTATTTTTGATGTTTTGTTCTTTGGCCATTTGGGTCTGTCCCCAACCGCTTCTCAGGAGACAGAAGAAGGGTAGAAACCCCAGAGAATCTGAGAGTCTTGCTCTTCTAGGGCAACCCCCAAATCCACTGCTGACTGCAGAGCCTCAGGGGGCAAATTCCAGCTGGCATGATGAGCGCTAGCAGAAAAATGTCAAGGGTCCCCCTGGCCTCCTTCTGCCCTCCCTCTTCATTGCTGTCTCCCTAGAGCCTTGCCCATCCTTCAAGGCCATCAGGCGTCCCCCTCCAGGCAGCCTCCTCACGAATGTGCCAGCCCTCATGGCTCAGTGCTCAAGGCATTCTGGGAACCAGAAGCCTGGGAGCTCTGCCCAGGGGAGGAGCAGGGGTCCCCTGGGGACAAGCCCTGGCTGGTACGATGCAAGCTGTGGTCTCCCCGACCCTGCAGAGGAGACGCTATGGACGACTCGGGCCGACGGGCGCGTCCGCCTACGCATAGACCCCATCTGCTCGCAGACTCCCCGCACTGTGCATCAGATGTTCTCCACGACTCTGGAAAAGTATGGGGACCTCAGTGCGATGGGCTTCAAGCGGCAGGGCACATGGGAACACATCTCCTATACCCAGTACTACCTGCTGGCCCGCAAAGCCGCCAAGGGCTTCCTAAAGGTGAGGGAGCCGCCCCAGGCCTCGCCCCTCCCCTCCCCAGCCCTGTCCTCCAGTTCTGGCCTTCACAGACCTCCTTCCGATGCCCCACTGGGCAAGCCCTTAGAAAAAAAACGTCCCGTTCATTGAGCTAATGGTCCATTCTGGCCTGGTGCCGAGGGTTTATGTTCCTTGGACTCTTACTATGTGCCAGGACGTGGCACGAGCTTCTCATTTGTTATCCTGCTTGAAGGGGCCTGGGAAGCCTGGTGCACTGGCTGAGGGGTGGGCTCCCTGGGAGGGCCTGGGAGGGGCAGCAAGGGCTGTTGAGTGGCTGGTCCCCCAGGGCACACTCTGACCCTGGGAGGTGGTCCCTGAGGTGGCCCAGCAGAGTTCCCTGCTGTCGGGAAGGGGGGTTTGGTGAGAATGAGAGGCCCCTTTCCTGCTGGTTGACCCGGCCTGTCTACCTTTGGCCTGGAGCTCGGCCTGGAGCGGGCCCACAGCGTAGCCATCCTCGCCTTCAACTCCCCGGAGTGGTTCTTCTCAGCAGTGGGCGCAGTATTCGCAGGGTGAGTGGCTGAGGGAGGGGCAGAGTCTCCAGTAGGTTAGAGGGGGGCAGAGAGTGAAGAGAGGGTCGTTATCTCTTTTTAGGGGCCCCCACCCCCTCCCCAGCATCCCATCTCTTCCCTGGGGCCCTCTCCAGACCCATTTTTGTCCCTTCTGCCCGGGGCAGCTGTGCTGAGCTGCCTGGCTGGCCATGGGAGCTCTCTGGGGCCAGGGGCTGTGGATGTGTTGGGCAGGGGTTGGGGCTGAGGGGGTGGGCTGCTGTACCAGCCCAGACACGCATCCTCTCGGGTCTCTGACAGTGGCATCATCACCGGCATCTACACAACCAGCTCCCCTGAGGCCTGCCAGTATATCGCCTATGACTGCCGCGCCAACATCATCATGGTCGACACGCAGAAGCAGCTGGAAAAGATCCTGAAGGTTTGGGGGAAAGCGGGCAGCAGCCATGGGGGTCAGGCTAGGCATCCTCACAGACCTCCACCTTCCCTGCCAGAGTCACCCATTATCCTCAACAGCAACCCTCCCCGGCACACATACACATCAGCACAGCAGGGCAATGGCTGCAGACCCATTTGTTGGGTCTGAAAACTGAGGCCCAGAAAGTTCAAGGAACATCCCCCTCGCCCCCTGCAGCCAGCCCATGGCCCTCCATGGCTTTCTCTTCAGGGAAGGGTTGAGTGCCTTGAGGGTGGTTCAGGGCTCTGACACATGAGCACACAAGTCTGAGTCTCACTGGGGAGTGGGAATACAGGCTGCCACAGGGTGGAGCTTGGGCCAAGCCAGAGCAAGTGCAGCAGCATCTTCTAGAGATTGTAGGGCACAGTAGGGGCAGCTGGCACTTTCTGGAGCACTGATGCCTTCTGATCCATTTAAGGCCCCTTCCTGATTGGCCCTGTCCCCACATGCACCACGCTGGCATTTAGTGGCCTGAGGACACCTCTGTGCCCCAGCTGTACCCAGCAGCCTGCAAGGCCCTCTGTGGCTCCTGGCATCTCAGAGACGCTTCCTCCGGGTTGACTTGGCCCTGGTTCTGGAGCTGCCACCTGGACCTCAGTCCCCCCCTGCACCTGAGGGCGTGAGAAGTGGTCTCCAATCTCCTGGGACAGTGGGACCTGGAGCCCCGGACTGGCCAGACTGGATGGCCTCCCTCAGCTCAAGTGGAGAAGTCCTTTCCTGTCCCCACTGCTTTTGAACCCTGTTTCCAGGGTTCCCTCATTCTGAGTACCTCCATTCTATCTGACTTGGATCAATGCATGAGATGGGGAGAGGCGGTCTGGGTGCAGAGGAGGTGGTCCAGAGTGAACCACTGAGAGGCTGAGGTGAGCCTGGGCTGTCCTCAGCACCCCCTTCTTTGCCCTCCCCAAGCACTCAGGTCCTTCACTTAATAGAGTGTCCCAAGTCACTTCAGTTGTGTCTGACTCTCTGAAACCCTATGGATTGTAGCCTGCCAGGCTCCTCTGTCCATGGGAATTCTCCAGGCCAGAATACTGAAGTGCATAACCTTTCCTTTCTCCAGAGGATCTTCCCAACCCAGGAATCGAGCCAGGGTCTCCTGCATTGCAAGAGGATTCTCTACCAGCTGAGCCACAAGGGAAGCCCTCATTTAATAGAAAGATGACATATATTTAGAGAATAGTGCACAACAGGCGTGTCCCAGGCCCATAGGACTCAGTGGGGCCCTGATTCACTCGGGTTTAGAGTCTTTGTAGATGCAAGAGGCCCCTGACCCAGGTTCCCCCTAGGCCAGCTTTCCCGGAGACCCCAGTGTTTTAAGATTCCTCGAGAACCAAGCTGGCAGCTGCTAAGTAGCGATGGTTAGTTTGCCTCCTCAGCCTCGCCCGAGGGAGTCACACACCCCTCAACGTGGGCAATCAGATTGTGGAGAGTGGTAGAGCTATATAACCCCCCATAGGGGTTTCCCTGGTAGCCTAGTGGTTAAGACTCCATGCTTCACAGGTCAGGGGGGAGCAGGTTCGATCTTTGGTTGAGGAACTAAGATTTCACATGCTGCATGGCCAAAAAAAGAATTTTTTTAATTAAAAAAGCCCCCCCAATAGATTTTGCCCCCTCCCTCACAGAGACAACCCCCTCTGCAGAGACAGTTCATCTGATCCAAACGCCCTCCCCCTGCCCCCATTTACCACTGAAGAAACTGAGGCCCAGACCTACTGAATCAGAAATGTCTGCCCTGGGTAATTACTTACAATTTGTGTTCTGAAACTTTCCAGACAAGCAGAAGAGAGAAGAGTATAGTGGACCCTCATAGAGTGATCAATCAGATTTAATAATCATCAATCTTTTTCTATCACACCCATCAGTGTGAAGTATTTGAAGGCAAATCTCTGACATCACAGCATTTCACCCCCTAAATAACTCAACATGTATAAAATATAAGATAGTTTCTTTATCACAGTAATTCATCACCTTTATTTACACTAGTCAAAGAATTCTTTCCTATCATCTAATACCGATAATGCGTTTTTCCAGGCAAATCGTTTGACTCAAGATCTAAACCAGACCCATGTGTTGCATTTGGTGGTGTCTCTTAAGAGTCTTTTAATTCAAAACAAAGCCCCCAACTTTTGTCCTGTACCATAGACCAGTGAGGTTCAGGGCCAATCACATCACCCGGGAACTTAGTTTCAGAACCCACCCAGACCTACGGATTCTAAAGGGTGTGGGGCCCACGCCTCCTGGTGATTCTGACACAGGCTCGAGTGTGAGAGCCTCTGTCGTAGACATGCTTCAGAAACTAGGTCAGCCGTCCTGAGCTGTTGTGTAACTTGTTTCCCTAACCTTCATACTTCCTGTTAGATCGCAAGCCTTGATGCATTTTGGATTAGAAGGTAATTGGCAAAAACACCCCATAGGTGGTGCTGTGTACTTCCCATTGCACAGCTGCGATAGGCATGTGATGTCAGGTAGTACCTCTTATGCTGAGCTTCATTCCCTGGGTTCGGGTGGCCACCTGCTCATCCACTGCAACGTTCCCCATCACTCTCCACTGATGAACTTTTCCTGAATTAACTATTATTGAATACATGGGAAAACATTGGTTTTCTAATTGATCAGCTAGGATTCTTTTCCAAAGAAAGAGCTTTCTTTCATCACCTGGGGCTCTTTGCTACCTGAAACACCCTGTTTGTACAGAGTAGAGGTGGTAGATAGAAAACTGGCCTATGTTGGTGACTGTTCCATGCATATTTGAATGAATGTGCATTCTTCAGTTTGTTGGGTAGAATGTTCTATAAATGTTAATATTGTCAACTTGATTGATTCATTGTTTAATTCATCTATATCCCTGTTAATTTTCTGTTTGTTCTATTGGTAGCAAATACTGAGGGTTGAACTCTTCAATTATTACTGTGGATTATTTATTTATCCTTTTAATTATGGTTTTGCTTTGTGTATTTTGAAACTCTGTCATGTATGCACATAGTTATGTTGTTATGTCATCTGGATGACTTAACCCTTTTATCATAAAGAAATGTCCCTCTTTACCTCTGGCAACTATTCTTCCAAAGCTACTTTGTCTTATATTAATATAGCCACTGCAGATTTCCTCTGATCAGTGTTTGCACGGTATATATTTTTGCATTGTTTCTCTTTTAACCTGCATACGTTCTCATATTTAAAGCAAGTCTCTTATAGACAGCATATAGTTGAGTCATACTTTTTATCTAGTCTGAAAAAATTGTTTATAAAACTACCAGTTGGCTCTTTCCTATTTGTTCTTTGATCCCATCCATCCCTTGATCCTTTTCTCCTCTCTTGTGGTTTCTTTTGAATGGGGTTTTTCATTTTTGTTTTATTTTTGAGTATTTCATTCTATGGGTTTCCCTGGTGGCTCAAAATTCTCCAAGTCAGGCTTCAACAGTACGTGAACCTTGAACTTCCAGATGTTCAAGCTGGATTTGGAAAAGGCCAAGGAACTAGAGATCAAATTGCTAACATCCAATGGATCATCAAAAAAGCAAGAGAGTTCCAGAAAAACATTTACTTCTTCTTTATTGACTATGCCAAAGCCTTTGACTGTGTGGATCACAACAAACTGTGGAAAATTCTGCAAGAGATGGGGATACCAGACCACCTGACCTGCCTCCTGAGAAATCTGTATGCGGGTCAAGAAGAAACAGTTAGAACTGTACATGGAACAACAGACGGGTTGCAAATCTGGAAAGGAGTACATCAAGGCTGTATATTGTCACACTGCTTATTTAACTTATATGCAGAGTACATCATGAGAAACGCTGGGCTGGATGAAGCACAAGCTGGAATCAAGATTGCAGGGAGAAATATCAATAACCTCATATATGCAGATGACACCACCTTTATGGCAGAAAGCCAAGAAGAACTAAAGAGCCTCTTGATGAAAGTGAAAGAGGAGAATGAAAAAGTTGGCTTAAAACTCAAGATTCAGAAAACTAAGATCATGGCATCTGGTCTCAATATTTTGTGGCAAAAAATGCAGAACATGAGAGACTTTATTTTTTTGGCCTCCAAAATCACTGCAGATGGTGATTGCAGCCATGGAATTAAAAGACGCTTACTCCTTGGAAGAAAACTTATGACCAACCTAGACAGCATATTAAAAAGCAGAGACATTACTTTGCCAACAAAGGTCTGTCTAGTCAAAGCTATGGTTTTTCCAGTAATCACGTATGGATGTGAGAGTTGGATTATAAAGAAAGCTGAGTGCCAAAGAACTGATGCTTTTGCAATGTGGTGTTGGAGAAGACTCTTGAGAGCCCCTTGGACTGCAAAGAGAGACAACCAGTCCATCCTAAAAGAAATCAGTCCTGAATATTCATTGGAAGGACTGATGTTGAAGCTGAAACTCCAATACTTTGGCCACCTGATTCAAAGAACTGACTCATTTGAAAAGACCCTGATGCTGGGAAAGAATGAAACTGGGAGGAGAAGGGGACAACAGAGGATGAGATGGTTGGATGGCATCACTGACTCAATGGACATGAGTTTGAGTAAACTCCGGGAGTTGCTGATGGACAGGGAGGCCTGGTGTGCTGCAGTCCATGCGGCTGGAAAGAGTCAGACATGACTGAGCAACTGGTGGCTCAGATGATAAAGGATTTACCTGCAATGCAACAGACATGGGTTCCATCCCTGGGTCGGGAAGATCCCTTGGAGAAGGGAATAGCAACCCACTCTGGTATTCTTTTCAGAAGAATTCCATGGACAGAGGAACCTGATGGGCTACAGTCTAGGGGGTCACAAAGAGTGGGACACGGCTGAGCAACTAACACTTTCACTTTCATTCCATTCTATCTACTGGCTTCTTAGCTCTCCCTCTAGTGTTTGCTCTAGGGCTTACAATATGCATCTTTAACTCATCACAGTCTACTTTCAAATACTATTAGAATGTAATATTGTACTAGTTTGCATGTAACCTATGAATCTTACAACAATAGACTTGCATCCCCTTTCCATACTTTGTGCTATTGTCATTCATACTTAACTTCTATGTAAGTTATAATCCCTGCAATGTAGTATTTTATTTACTTATTTATTTATTTGGCTATGTCAGATCTTAGTTGCAGCACTTGGGATCTTCGATCTCCATTGTGGCTTGGGAACTTAACTCTTAGTTTTGACATGTGGGATCTAGTTCCCTGACCAGAGATTAATCCTGGACTCCCTGCACTGGGAACACGGAGTCTTAGCCACTGGACCCACCAGAGAAGTCACTGTAATATAGTATTTAAATAGTCAAGTATCATTCAAAAATTTTTTTAAAGAAAGGGAAGATGTCTCTTTTTGGTTTACCCACATGTTTGCCGTTTCTGGCACTCTTCATCCCTTCATGTCCTCCCAGAGTTTTTATCTGGTTCGTCTTCCTTCCTCCTAAAGATTTTTCTTCCACATTCCTTGGAATACAAGTTCAAGGGCAATGCCTTCTGTCAACTTCTCATTTTTGCCTTCATTTTTCAAAAAGATATTTTCATTTGGTTTAGAATTCAGGATTGATGAGGTTTCTTTTTTCTTTTAGCTCTTTAAGGACTCCATCCCAATGTTTTCTACTTTGCATAACTTCTGATAAATAGTCTATACTTTCTTATCTTTGTTCCTTTCCACATGGTGTATTTGGTTTCTCTGACCTCTTTTAAGATTTTTTCCTTTATCACTGGTGTTCAGCAGTTGGATCATGCTGTGTCTTGGCATGGTTTTTCTTTGTGATTATCCTGCTTGGGATACACTGGGAGTCTTGAATTGATGGATTTATAGTTTTAATCAAATGTAGAAATTTCTCAGGCTTCTTTCAATTAAAAAATGTTTCCTGGGACTCCAATTACATGTATGTTAGTTTTCTTCCCCATGTTAATTCATTCCAGTTTCTTTCTCTTTCTCAACATCATTTTGTTTTTTTTTTTTAATTTTCTTTACTTTATTGTGTTAGTTTTGCCATACATTGACATGAATCTGCCATGGGTATACATATGTTCCCCTTCCAGAACCCCCTTCCCTCCTCCCTCCCGATTCCCTCTCTCTGGGTCATCCTGGTGCACCAGCCCTGAGCAGCAAACCTGGGCTGCCGATTGATTTCACATATGATAATTAACATGTTTCAATGCCATTCTCCCATATCATCCCACGCTTGCCCTCTTCCACAGAGTCCACGAGACTGTTCTATACATCTGCATTTCTTTTGCTGTCTCGCATACAGGGTTCTCGTTACCATCTTTCTAAATTCCATATATATGCATTTGTTTTTCCTTCTGGCTTACTTCACTCTGGATAATAGGCTCCAGTTCCATCCACCTGAGTAGAACTGATTCGAATGAATTCTTTTTAATGGCTGAGTAATATTCCATTGTGTATTTGTACCACAGCTTTCTTATCCATTCGTCTGTTGATGGACATTCGTCTGTTGCTTCCATGTCCTGGCTATTGTAAACAATGCAGCGATGAACATTGGGGTACATGTGTCTCTTTCAATTCTGGTGTCCTTGGTGTGTATGCCCAGCAGTGGGATTGCTGGGTCATATGGCAGTTCTATTTCCAGTTTCTTAAGAAATCTCCACACTGTTCTCCATAGTGGCTGTACTAGTTTGCATTCCCACCAACAGTGTAAGAGGGTTCTCTTTTCTCCACATCCTCTCCAGCATTTATTGCTTGTAGACTTTTGGATGGCAGCCATTCTGACTGGTGTAAAGTGGTACCTCATTGTGGTTTTGATTTGCATTTCTCTGATAATGAGTGATGTTGAGCATCTTTTCATGTGTTTGTTAGCCATTTTTATGTCTTCTTTGGAGAAATGTCTGTTTAGTTCTTTGGCCCACTTTTTGATTGGGTCATTTATTTTTCTAGAATGGAGCTGCAGGAGTTGCTTGTATATTTTTGAGATTAATTGTTTGTCTGTTGCTTCGTTTGCTATTATTTTCTCCCATTCTGAAGGCTGCCTTTTCACCTTGCTTATAGTTTCCTTTGTTGTGCAGAAGCTTTTAATTTTAATTAGGTCCCATTTGTTTATTTGTGCTTTTATTTCCAATATTCTGGGAGGTGGGTCATAGAGGATCCCGCTTTGGTTTATGTCGGAGAGTGTTTTGCCTATGTTTTCCTCTAGGAGTTTTATAGTTTCTGGTCTTATGATTTGATCTTTGAACCATTTTGAGTTTATCTTTGTGTATGATGTTAGAAAGTGTTCTAGTTTCATTCTTTTACAAGTGGCTGTCCAGTTTTCCCAGCACCACTTGTTAAAGAGATTGTCTTTTCTCCATTGTATATTCTGGCCTCCTTTGTCAAATATAAGGTGTCCATATATGCGTGGATTTATCTCTGGGCTTTCTATTTTGTTCCATTGATCTATATTTCTGTCTTTGTGCCAGTCCCATATTGTCTTGATGACTGTGGCTTTGTAGTATAGCCTCAAGTCAGGTAGGTTGATTCCTCCAGTTCCATTCCTCTTTCTCAAGATTGCTTTGGCTATACGAGGTTTTTTGTATTTCCATACAAATTGTGAAATTATTTGTTCTAATTCTCTGAAAAAGACCTCTGGTAGCTTGATAGGAATTGCATTGAATCTATAGATTGCTCTGGGTAGTATACTCATTTTCACTATATTGATTCTTCCAATCCATGAACACGGTATATTTCTCCATCTATTTGTGTCCTCTTTGATTTCTTTCATCATTGTTTTATAGTTTTCTATATATAAGTCTTTTGTTTCTTTAGGTAGAAATACTCCTAAGTATTTTATTCTTTTTGTTTCAGTGGTGAATGGAATTGTTTGCTGAATTTCTCTTTCTGTTTTCTCATTGTTAGTGTATAGGAATGCAAGGGATTTCTGTGTGTTGATTTTGTATCAACGTCGTTTTGAAACCTGTATTTAATGAAGCCTTTCAGGGCAGGTTTACCTAGTCTTTCCTCTAAGGCTAATTTAGCCCCATAACTAACCCTTGTCATTTCTGAAGTCTGTATTTCATACCTCCTAAGGGCCCTTCACTCTGACTGATGGAGACACAAATATCTCTGGCCCCAAACAAGCTCTTGTTTGTCTTCTAGCCCCAGTCATTGATCTTCCTCCAGAATCTGTCTTCCTCTAGTTTCATGAAGTTTCACCTATGCCTGGGTGGACTGGTATTCTGCCAAAGACTCAGGAGGATGCCTAAAGAGATTCGTCGAACTCTTTCTCTGCCACTCCTCTCCTGTCTGGTATTCTGTCTCACACATTCTAGACACCCCAGCTTTCCTGAACTCTGACCTCTGACACCTCAACTCAGTGAGATAGCTGAGTTCTGATTTCCTCTAACCTTCCTCTTTGCTTCTCTCTTCCATAGTTACACAGTCCTCTGCTGCATTCAGCCAGGCCCCAGCTTGTCTGGCTTTCCTTTAATAAAAGTCATTCCCTGGCCCCTTCTATCCCACCTTTGATGCTCCGAAGTTCTCATGATGGGAAACCAGGCATTAAGGGTGGCAAGTGTTCTGCTGAGTCAAAGGTCAGAGCTGGGGACCAACAACCTTTGCCACAATGAGCCTGCAGGCTGGCTAATACCTGGGGATGGGGCTCTTCTCAAGAAGTGACTTTTATTTTTAATGAAACCCCACTTATTTTCTCTGTCAACACAGATCTGGAAAAACCTACCACATCTGAAGGCAGTAGTGATATATGGAGAACCTCCTCCAACAAAGATGGTCAGCGTATACACGGTATGGGTGGAGGCACCCGGGGGCAGGTGGGGCCTGTGTGAGCCCACCCAGCTCACCTGGACTGCCCCTACTCTCCCACCTGGTGCAGATGGAGGAGTTCATGGAGCTGGGGAATGAGGTGCCTGAGGAGGCCCTGGACACCATCATCAAGGCCCAGAAGCCTAACCAGTGCTGCGCACTGGTCTACACATCTGGCACTACTGGGAACCCCAAGGGTGTGATGCTGAGTCAGGACAATGTAGGACGGATGCCCAGATGTGTGGGGGGTGGGCTGAGGGTGGACCTGGGCAATGACCTTGCCCCAGCACCCCTCGAGGGGGCTCCTTCAGCCCCTCTGTTCAGGGATCTGAGATAAGTACGATAGCGTTTAAGTCTGTGGTCCAGACTGAGCCCAGCAAAATGGAGGGGGATGGAAGGGCAAGGCGTGGCCTAGAGGGGTTCCTGCAGAGATGCCCAGGAAGGCGTTCAAAGAACACTCCAAAGAAGTACCCCAAGCCCCTAGGGTGGCTCCTGTGGGCACTTCCAGAGCTGATTTGAAGATACTGCCCGGGGCCCATCTGCCCATCCTCCAGATCACGTGGACAGCAAGGTACGGCAGCCAGGCCGGTGACATCCAACCTGCGGAAATCCAACAGGAGGTGGTGGTCAGCTACCTGCCTCTCAGCCACATTGCTGCCCAGATCTATGACCTGTGGACAGGCATCCAGTGGGGGGCCCAGGTCTGCTTTGCTGAGCCTGATGCTTTGAAGGTCAGTCTGCCTCTCTGCCTGTACGTGTGCCCATGTGTGTGCTTGTGTCTGTGGGCCCTGTGCGAGCATTTGTGAGCCTGCCGGTTCCCTGGGTGTCCACAGCCTGACTCAGATGACCAAACAAGAAGGGGAATGAATGATATCATGTAAAGGGAAGTTGAGTCAGAGTGGTTCTGTGGGTCCGCAGCACCATCAAGGACAGGCCACCCTCAGTGTAAGATCACAGGCTGGTTGCAGATGCCACAGCCTGCCCGGCATCACGGTCTCATACGCTACACCTGTGCTTGGGCTGCTGCTTTTAACCGTGAGGAGAACGTCCCCAGAAGCCCCCTAGCAGATTTCTCCTTCCCCCGCATTGGCCCAAATCATGTCCCACATCCGTTCCTCAACTAGTCACTGCTCGTGTGTGTGCATGGTAAGCCGCTTTAGTCACGTACGACTCTTTGCGACCCTATGGACTGTAAGCCACCAGGCTCCTCTGTCCACGGGATTCTCCAGGCAACAATCCTGGAGTGGGTTGCCATGCCCTCCCCCAGGGGATCTTCCCAACCCAGGGACTGCGTCTCTTATGGCTTCTGCTTCAGCAGGTGGGCTCTTTGCCACTAGCGCCACCTGGGAAGCCCCGTCACTGCTCAGGCGAATGGGGTGACCGTGCCTGAGTCAGACTGATAGAAAAGTCACTGCCACAGGACTGGCCGCCCTGACACCTGAGCAACATGGGGGTCCTGTTAACAGAGAGGGGCGGGGAAGGGATGGCTGTTGAGTCCTAGCCGATCGTATGGGACATGAGTTGCATGGTGTGCACCTGTGTGAGTGCCTGCGTGCAGGGGGCCTGCACGGGTGCACGCTGACTCTGGGGACGGGCCTCCTGGCTCCCAGCTGCCTCTCCACCACAAGCCTGTCTCTCGTTGGCGGCGAACAGGGGAGCCTGGTGAACACGCTGCGGGAGGTGGAGCCCACGTCCCACATGGGGGTGCCTCGGGTGTGGGAGAAGATCATGGAGCGGATCCAGGAGGTGGCAGCTCAGTCTGGCTTCATCCGGCGCAAGATGCTGCTCTGGGCCATGTCGGTGACCTTGGAGCAGAACCTCACCTGCCCGAGCAGGTACAGGGGGCCAGGGAACAAGAGGCCTGGGGAGGTAGCAAGGTTGGCTCATAACCCCAGGTCACAACCTAGGATCTGAGAGACAGGGCTTGTCCAGACCCCTTTGCAGAGGCCCCATTAGTGGCTGGGCTTGAGTCCCTGTTCTCCTCCCAGATCCCACAGGAGACAGTAATCCCATCTTTGGTTCTGACTGCAAGGACTGACTTGCTCCCTCTGGAGTAACATTCACCTCCCTGGGAGCAGCTTCTGGCAGTCTCCTGAGGGGATTCCTGACTTCAGAAGGTGGCTCAAGTAGGGGCCACAGTGTTGGGGGCGTTTCCAGCCTTCCCAACGTCTCAATATTCCACCCACAACCTTTTGATTGCTTTTAGATTCTCACCCAGTGCTATAGGAGGGTCAACAGCATAAATCTGGCCTGTTCCAATTTAGAAATGTTTTCCACCACTAGTGTATCTGTGAAACTGTATCATGTCTCATGTGAGGTGTACCTGTGTCTGTACCACTTCATCTGCATGGATGTGAAAAGTAAATATGTATAAATGACTCATTCAAGGCTTTCAAATGGGATCAGACATGTGTGTACACATGTCCATACATACACGCTTCAAGTGTCTGCATGTGCATATTATTGTGTGTGCACTTTTGTGCATCTGTATTGTCATACACAGCTGAATCTGTTTTTCTGTCTTTCTGGCTCAAGATGTATTTGCACAACACTACATGTATACACCCATGTGTGCATGCATGTTCATAGGTGGGGCCAATATTGAAAATATATAGTGATGGATTCAGTATCACCACTAATCGGAGTAGATAACTGGAATTGCCATTCAGGGTACCCAGTGACCACCCCCCTCCCTTTTAATGCATGTGTGTGCATGTGTTGTCTTTTGTGAGCCATTCTCCTCTCCCACCAGCGATCTGAAGCCCTTCACAACCCGACTGGCAGATTACCTGGTGCTAGCCAAAGTCCGCCAGGCACTAGGCTTTGCCAAGTGCCAGAAGAGCTTCTACGGGGCAGCCCCCATGACTGCGGAGACACAGCACTTCTTCCTGGGCCTCAACATCCGCTTATATGCGGGCTATGGCCTCAGTGAGACCTCAGGCCCCCACTTCATGTCCAGCCCCTACAACTACCGACTCTACAGGTGTGTCCCAGGTTTCGGCACATATGCTGGCCTGAACGTCTTTGCTGATACCCGTAGGTGCCTATCTGCGGATCAGGACCCTGGGCCCAGACCACTGGACCATGGATCCCTGAGTGCCAACAGCTCTATCTTGGGCCAAGTCCCTTTGCCAGGCCTGAGTCTCGTGGGGATGGTCCCTGTGACAGTGTCACACGGATCTGTGGTTGTAAACAGCCTTGCAGCCCGGGGGTTCCTTGAGCAGGGTTCTGAGGGAGAAATATCCCTTTGTTCCCTCTCTCCAGTAGCATGGGTTGTGCTAGAGGGTGTCCCAGCATTGTTGATGGCCCAGGGTTCAACTGGGATGGGAGCTGGAGGGGACTGGGCCAGTCCTCTGGTGAACTGGGGAGGCAGTCAGCTATGGGGAGTGAGTTAAGGACTCTTGTTGTGCTCCCTGCCTGCCCATTACAGCACTTGAAGTTATTCATTAAGTTATCCCATTAAGATTTTACCCATTCATTCATTCATCTAAAAACCTTTAACTGGCCCTACCTCTTAGCTATGAGGACCCTATTAAAATACAAAAATCCCGGGAAGGGACATTCTAGCTGTCGATGAACACTGAGAGGTTGGGGGCCCCAGGGCTCCCTATAGGGACTGATTCAGGGCTTGGAGGAAACTGCTCCCTCTGACCATGCCTCCCGGCCCCTCTACACCCAGCTCCGGCAAGGTGGTGCCAGGCTGCCGGGTGAAGCTGGTGAATGAGGATGCAGAGGGCATTGGGGAGATCTGCCTGTGGGGCCGCACAATCTTCATGGGCTACTTGAACATGGAGGACAAGACATGTGAGGCCATTGATGCTGAGGGCTGGCTGCACACGGGAGACACGGGCCGCCTGGATTCCGACGGCTTCCTCTATATCACGGGGCGTCTCAAGGGTGAGTGCCGCCAGCTGGGTTCGAGACTGTGGTGGGATGTGGGAGCAATTATACTGCCACCACTGTTTATACCCACTATAAGTACTGAGCTCTTAGTTAATGCCACATGCCTTGCCATCGATGAACACTTGAGAAGTTGGGGACCCCAGAGCTCCCTGTGGGGTTGATCTAGGACTTGGAGCAATCTGCTCCCTCTGACCACACCTCCTGGCCCCTCCACTCCCAGCTCCAGCAAGGTGGTGGGTGACAGGCTGCCTCAGAACTGAGAGGTAGGGCCAGTTAAAGGTTTTTAGGCAAATGAATGAATGGCCAACGAAAATCAATGAATGAATGACATTGTTTTACTTAACTATTGTCTCTCCTGGGAAAGATACTGCTGTTACTCCAACTTAACTAATGAGGACAATGAGAGGGGTTAAGTAATTTGCCCAAGGTCACCCAGCTAATAAATGACAAAGCTGAAATTCAAACTCCCCCAGAAAACAAGGCAAGCCTTTCCAGAAAATTGGAGGACATAATTTTTTTTTGCCGGGGGAAGGTGGGACATGCTGCTCGACTTGCAGGATCTTAGTTCCCCCACCAGGGATTGAACCTGGGCCTCAACAGTGAAAGCACTGAGTCCTAACTACTGAGATGTGAGGGATAATATTTTGTATTTCTATATGCCAACATGGATATGATGTGGAGTAGAAAACAAATTGGACATAAAATTTAAAATAAAGCATGAAACTTCTAAATTTCACATGAGCAACCTGGTTCCCCAAGGGAAGAAAGTTGGGGACACCTCCGAGGAAGAGGTACTTTATTTATGTTGCCCAATTCTTACAGCACCCCTGTGGGAACCCCACGCTTCAGTTTCCCAGGGGAAACTGGAGCTCAGTGAGTAGGTGAATAACTTTCTGGAAATCATGCAGGCAGGTGTGTGATTGAACCTGGGTCCTTCTGGCCACAGAGGCTCAGCTCTCCAGGCAGAGTCTGGGTATACTTGTCCTGAGCCCCTGGACTAAAGCCTTTGCCGGGGGCCTGGCCTTGCGTCCTCAGAGTTAATCATCACGGCTGGTGGGGAGAACGTGCCCCCTGTGCCCATTGAGGAGGCCGTGAAGACGGAGCTGCCAATCATTAGCAACGCCGTGCTGATTGGAGACCAGAGGAAGTTCCTGTCCATGCTGCTCACCTTGAAGGTGTGTCAGGGGACTGGGGGACAGAGCAGCCAGTGGGTGGTCTGTGGGTCTGGTCCTGGGCAGAAGCAACATTTGGCCAAGACAGTGTAGATGTCACAACCATATTCTGGAATAAATAGTTCTGCCCATACTACGGGGCAGCCGTGGCATGCAAGAATCCCTTCTGCCCTGTGTTAGAGTTAGTAATGTGCTGTCTTGGTGATCCTGTTTTCTAGTACAGTCCAGTAAACAAAGTGCTATAGACACCTCCCAGTCTGGTGTCTGGTATCTGATTCTGGGGTAGTAGAGGGGCCCAGAGTTGTGGTCCCTGTTTTAAAAGATGATCTCATTGGCTGAGGTCATCTAAATCTCAGTCCTCCCTTCCTTCCACCTGCCCTAAGGGGCTCAATGCAGTCTGAGTAGTCCTATTCATTCTAGAACCATCTCTCTGAAATAGCTCACAGTGATCCACATCCATGACAATCAGCAGTGAGACCTCCTCCAAGGCCTGGGCACGCGACCTGTGGAGTGAGGCTTGGTTCTGATCTGTCTCTGGCTTTTCAGTGCACTCTGGACCCTGACACCTTTGAGCCCACGGATAATCTGACAGAACAAGCTGTAGAGTTCTGCCAGAGGGTGGGCAGCAAAGCCACCACGGTATCTGAGGTTGTGGGGAAGAAGGATGAGGCCGTGTATCAGGCCATCGAAGAAGGGATTCAGAGAGTCAACATGAATGCAGCTGCGCGACCCTACCACATCCAGAAGTGGGCCATTCTTGAGAGGGACTTCTCCATTTCAGGTGGAGAGTTGGGTAGGTGTTTTCTTTACACAGTTGCAGGGGCTGTGCAGGTGGGCAGAGGCCATGGCAGAGCCTGGGAGGTGCCCACTAGGAAGCAGCCTTGATGAACAGAAGGTCCCTGATGGCACTTCAGGTGACACCTACCTCCTTCCTATGGGAGGACCTTGACTGCTCAGTGCTTGGGCTTGTGTTTTGAGTAGAGCCTGTTCAATGTACATGTGCTGGAACTCATTCATTGGAACATACGACATTTAACTTTGCTTTGACTAAGGAAGCATTTTCCTCTGAAAGCACAATGGGGCCACCAGGCAGACACCAAGGCCCTGTTAGAGTTTGGGCTAGTTTCACCTGGCTCCTGGGAGTGAGAAGACCATAATCTTTTGTAAAGGCAGCTCATGCAACAGGTAAAGGGATGAAGCCCTTCTGGACCAATGGTTCACAGTACCAGAAAAGACCTCTGGTGTGGCCTTAGCTGGATGGATGAAGTCACTCTTGGCTGTAGCATTTTGGGGTGTTCATGACACAGGGGGATGTGGAAATGGCTTTTTCAGTGAGACTCCCTCTAACCCGTCAAGGCTGAACCCAGAGACAACTATCCACAGTAGTGCTGAGCTGCTATCAGAGACCCTGAGCTTATCTGGCTGTCTGGCACTAACAAATTGAATGTAAGGTCAACCAGACAGATGTCCTCTCTAAGCAGTTTCTATAAATGGCTTTGATCATGAAGTCTCCAGTTACACAGCCAAGTGTGAGTTAGCACAAAATGGAATTTAAGCTACCCAAAGCAGAGCCCTTTATCCTTGCCTTAGAGGACAGAACTAAGGCCAAGAAAATGCTACTTGGAAGACATCTCGTAAAGACCATGGCAGAGGCCCTCCCTGGCCAGGGCTTTCTCCTGCCCCCATCAGAAGCAATCAAAGCATAATGTCCAACATCATATTAGTGCTCACTGAAATGCAAGGATGATCTGTCTATTAGTTATGTCATGTAAACTACCCAACTTCCTCTGTATTTTACTGGCCACTTAGACCAACAATGGTACAGTGTGGGAAGGAGCCACACAAGGGGTACGACTGCCAGGTGCAGGGATCACCGTGAGCCATTTTGAAGGCTGGCTACTTGGTTGGTCTGGCTTAATTCCAGAGTTATGGAACTTAGTGAGTCTAGAGCTTTACCACATAACCTTCACAGACATCTCAGAGCCCAGGCCTTACTCATTTCTTCCGATTTCTCTTAGGTCCCACAATGAAACTGAAACGGCTCACAGTCCTGGAGAAGTACAAAGATGTCATTGATTCCTTTTACCAAGAACAAAAAACAGTAAGCTGGGGCCATCCCTCCCCGGTTTGTCCTTAAGATGGCAGGCTGCAAGTCTTCCTGACCCCAGGCCCTCTTTGGTCTGGGCACACGGACTTCTGGCAAGTCTCCTAGGTTCTCCAGGTTAGGTACAGTCCTGGCATCTGCCAGGCCTTCCGCCAACAATAGTCGACAGCACTGAGAAGCTTCGTGTGGACAGTTTTAAGTACTGCTTTTTGTTCAGGTGACCATGAAATTAGCTCTCCTTCCAGAACTAAAGGGCTGACAGTTTGGGACCTTGGTCCCAGGTAGATTTAACAGGCTGCTAGCTCACTCCACTGGCCAGCTGGAGGCAGACTGGGTGCTGAGGGGAGGGAGGAGAGGAAAGACAGCTTGGATGAAGTGTGCGGCCAGGAAGGCGCTCAGTTGTGACTCCCCTAACGGCCTGGCTTACTGTGGACTCTCATTGGATGCTGCCGTTCCCATCATCCTGCTACCAGGTATTCCATCAATGCACACACCCACTGACTTCTGATGCTTAATAAAACTGCTGCTGCCTATTTGATTGTATTTAATGTGTAACTTGAAATTAAACTTTCTAACAGAACTATCAACAAGCACCTGATTTTGTTAACTGAGCAACAGATTGAGTCCAGAGTGGTGGGTATTCAGCCCTCAGGATGGTGTGCATAGGTATACGAGTGACCTTTAGTGCCCTGGAATAAACAAAGGTGAGGGAGGGGATCAAGGGGAATGCTCCCGTGAAAGCGGTTAACTGGTGCTAGTCTGTCACCACCATGCCCCCTCTGCCCACTCTGAATACTTCAAGCAGCCATCCTTAGTAGCAAGCTGAGCCAAGATGAAACAAGCCATCTAAATGGGTAGAGAAAGCATACAGCTCAATTCGTTTGGGAATTCTTTATTTGTGTAAACCGAAGGGTCACTGATAATTAGCACAATTCAATAAAACAAAAGCAGCAGCAGTTTAAACAAAGTAAAATACATATAAGATTATTTGTCTGGTTACGAGCTTCAAAAAAGGACCCAGACAGGGGTATTGGTTGTGGTTAAAAAACCCCCTTGTGACAACACAAAGGGTAGAGATGTTACACAAGGGCCAAGGAGGACATGAGCTGCCTTTGGTGTTGGACCAAAGGGCTCATGAAAATAGAGACTCAGTGCCTGAAGATTAAAGACAAATCATGCTAACAGTGAGGAATGAAGGAAGGATGGGGAGGTGCCTGAAGGTCAAAAGCAGAGCCAAACCCCAGGGTGGCACAATTCTGTGAATCAATTCAGGCTGAGTTTGCAGCTCCTCTTTCCCTTGTGTTGCTGAGGCAGAGGGTAGTGATTTGGTGCTTTGGGGAAGGAGAAGCCACTGAAATGTAAAATTAATTGCCAGTACTCCAGGTTCCTCAATTGCAGTCAGAATTTATATGGTGAGGCCTGTTAGCAGTATCAGCGGGAGTGTGGTCCACTTCCGGACAGCGACAGAAAGGCTGTGGAAGAGGGACTGCTCCCAGGTCCGAGTCAGGGTCCCCCAAGGGACCCAGGGACAGGAAATGGAGGGCTGTGTTACGCACCATGCTTGCATACGTCCAGTGAAAAGGAAGGACTACCCCTTCACTTCATTAAAAGCTCTTACCAAGAACTGTAAATCTCAAGATAACAAAAATAACTGAACACACAATCCACTTGTGTCTTTCTGCCCAATATATTACCCATATCCTATGAACAAAAATTACATCTCTCATTATATATTTCTCTGATCTGAAGTCTTTATTCATACTCAGTAATTCATGTAAAGTACAAATTAGTCTTTACTTTCCATATCACTAAGAAATATACCATATTCACTGTTTTTGATGTAAACTTTCCCAGGAAATTTCTCTTGTGCCCATTTAGTTTTATAAGAATACCCTCTTGTGCTATTAAGCCAATATTCTATTTTATCTCCATTATATTTTTCGTAAACCAAGAATATCAGTGTTTTTCTTTAAAAAGTTAGATGTTTTCTCTTAGTAGTTCTGTATCATGATATTTACAGTGAAAGAAAAACTATTTTAACTGAAGCATAAAATGGTTAACAACAGCAAATGGTAACAGTTCACTTGAGAGTTTACAAAAAAATGTATACCAGATAGACATTTAATAAATAAAACAAGCACTTGGAAGAAGTCCTTTGAAAGCAGGCCTAGGGACATTACCTGCATCCTCTGCACACATTTTAAGAAAAAGGCCAGGTCTAAAAATGTACTCTGTCAAGAAACAAGCAACAAATGCATAAATGCATAAATAATGGGAAATATTCTAACCCGAGCTGATGCGGCGTCCACTAGGAGTGACTGATGCAGACACCATCTGTAGAAGCTTTAATCTAAATCTTTTACTCGGCGACAGATTTCTTCTGTGAAGTCCGAGCATTTTGAGTTGCCTCCCAAATCTTTGGTTAAGCTCTGAGAAAAGGAAAAAGCAAAGACACAAAATGTACCTACATGTTAAACCGAAGCAAAAAACGTTTTTGTTTAAAGTCCTCAGTGAGACACTGGCTGAGTGAGTTACCTGGCTACTCTTTCATTTAGTTCCTCATTTCAAAGTGAGAGAGGCTCCACCGCCATCTATCTACTCCAAGTGGACTTGGAAAAGCTAACTGGATAGTGTCTGCCGAAACACGGCGAGAGCAAGAACCAGTCTCTTGGGACTTCCCTGGGGGTCCAATGGTGAAGAACCTGCCTTCCAGTGCAGGGGACATGGGCTCAGTCTCTGGTCAGGGAACTCAGATCCCAGGAGCTGCAGAGCAACGAGGCCCGCACAACGGAACAAGAGAACCGCACTCGCATGCCTCAATAGAGACCTGGCACAGCCAAAATTAAAAAACAAAACCAAACAAGATGCTCTCACCCCAAAGGGAAGGAGCGAGGCTTTCCAAAATGTTCCTCTTGATCTGTACAATAGATGCTAAGGAAGCATTTGATCATGGATATTTCATTGACAGCAAATCTATAATAAGAGGTTGCATAAATCTATTGGGGAATTTAAGTTTTTTTTTTTTTTTTTTTTTTTAAAAAAACCATATTTTGACCTATTTTTAGAGGCTGAGAAACCAATGCTAGGGAAGTATTTAAATTACTAACTCTTCAACTCCCTTCTTTAGGAGAGAAATCCTCCCATTTCCCCTGTTTTCTACCAGCTTATGCTCTTTACTCCCAAATAGAACTCAATATATTTAATTCTCTTGTCCCATCACATCCTATGCAATTTAAAGAGCCTACTGTGTAATTTAGATATCTCTCTGCTGGGTTCTATGAGTAGCTTCTCTAATACAGCATCAGAACAAAAAATATATATAATCACACGCCCTTCAATATGACTATATCAGGCTGTTAAAACCAAGCTTGGGTTTCTTATATTTTGGCCACAGAAATTTCAAAGTACAGAATTTAAAAAAAAAAAAAAAAAGCCACAAACCTCGAAGACAAACCTTGTGCTAAGTGAAGTAAGGCAGTCAGAACAGTACAAGTGTGTGATTCCGCTTACATGAGGCACCTAGAGCAGTCAGATTTATAGAGACAGAAAGTAGAATGGTGCTTGCCAGGGCTGAGGCAATGGCAGAAAATAGGGAAATCATTGTTTAATGGGGACAGTTTCAGTTCAGGAAAATGAAAAAGTCTGGAGATGTGAAGGTCATACAACAATGTCAAAATGCTGGGTATTTAATACCCAGTAGACTGTGCACCTCAAAAATTATTAAAGTGGTCGGTTTTGTATTATGTGTAATTTGTCCTTTTTTAAAATGATAACTTTTTATTATTTTAATGAAAGATCTCAGGCTATAAGGATCAGGCTTTTGGGCCCAGCCTTATACAGCCGTGATCTCCTCCATTCTCCCCCTTTCAGAATAATCGATCACAACCCTCCCATGGGCCACAACCACTTATGGAAGCAGTGAAGCTTGTTGGGTAAGAGCCAGACTAGGTGTGAACCCCAACTCTGCCAGTTAGGAGCTGTGAGACCTTGGAGAAACTTAACTACTCTCTCTGTGCCTCGGTTTCCTCATCTGTGTGTTCAGTCACTTCAGTCATGTCTGACTCTCCGAGATTCCATGGACTATAGCCCACCAGACTTCTCTGTCCATGGGATTCTCCAGATAAGAATACTGGAGTGAGTTGCCATGCCCTCCTCCAGGGGCTCTTCCCAACCCAGGGATCGAACCTGCATCTCCTGCATTAGTAGGTGGGTTTTTTTTACCACTAGCACCACTTAGGAAGCCCTTGTCTCTAAAATGGGCTTAATTACAGTATCTATGCCACAGAATAGTAGAAATTCGCTGAGATTTTATATATATATATATATATATATATATATATATAAAGAGTATAAGATCATGTAAGTATTCAAGTATCAGCCATTAATACATCTATAAAACTTCTATATTCCTTTTATATCACAGATGCATATAAAATAACACAGAGCACCACTGTATTACAGACACGTCTACATCTGTGTCTACTGCTAGATTTCAAGCTCCTTGAGGTCTGTGACCTTACCTTATTCCTTATTTTATTATATCCTCCATACCTTATAATGTATGCAATAGATGTTTGCTGGAAAGAGGAAAAAGCTACTGAGAAAAATTGCTGGCCTTAGCCAAGATCCCATGGGTAGCAACAGGATAACCAGGTCTGCCTTGCTCTGACCCCCACATCACTGTCCTTCCCTTTGCCCACTGGCGCCCCTGCCTCAGCACTTCTCAACCATCCCATGATGAAACACATGGGTCCTCCCTTCAGAAGATGCAACACATGCACACCCCCCCAAGTTCACTCAGGGAGCCTGCATTAGGAATGCCTGCTTGACGTCCAGTCCTCCGGCCCTCTTGAGAAGAGCCATCATCTGTCCTTCACATACAAAACCCAAGGAGGAAATGAATTTCACCCAGCACAAGGGTGGCAAGATCACTGATACCTTTCCATCCTTAATTGTAGCAAAACACGCCGTCTCGATCTTCGCAGCATGGTCAAAAAGCCCCATGTGGCGCAGCATCATCACGGCGCTCAGCAGGAGGGCCGTGGGGTTGGCCATGTCCTTGCCCGCGATGTCCGGGGCAGTCCCGTGAACCTGCGGCAGTGGAGGTCAGGGGGTGCACAGTCAGAAGAGGGACAAAAGCAAACAGCTCTCCTCCAGGGAAGCTGGGCTTTTGATCAGCTTTCCTCTCTGATGGAAAATAGCTATGGAACAGCTATCCAGGCACAGGTTTTAGAAATAAAGCCTCAGAAAAATGAAGAGCTAAAGTAATTTTTTTTAAGTGTTTGTATTTTAAAAATATGAATGAACAATCTTAACCAGTGAACTTCTGATAAAATATTTTAACTGAGGAAGGAAACAGAATAAATAATAAGGATACAAAAGAAACCAGAGGGAAATGAATGAATAAACTGAGCTTATACAAAAAGCTAAACAAAGCTTCACTTTCTTTTGGCAACTGGAAAAACTCAAGAGTTAACAGATATTTATGCAGATAATCCCTCTTGGGTTCTCATGTCACTCTGACTTGAATTCTGCTTCAGGTGTCACCAAGGTCCTTACCGACTCGAAGATTGCAACTCCATTGGCTCCAATGTTGCCACTTGGTGTCACACCAAGACCTCCAATCAATCCCGCACACAGGTCACTGGGGGCAGGAAAGCACATTTTGAAAAACAAAACAGCTCACCTAGTGGCCAGACTTCTATTTTCACACACCATTCTCCACTAAGAGAACCTTGGGCTCCTTGGAGAAACGGCTGACTTCAGGACTAGTCAGGAACATATAGGATGGGCCTGAAGCACCTTACTGTGCCAGAGAGCAAATGAGGGGCTGTGTCAAGAGGGCACAGGCAGAGGGACTGACACCGGCCAAGTCGGTGCAATCTAAGCACCAACATCAATGATGATAGTGAGGGATAGAACCCCTGAGTAAAATGGAAACCAAGAGTCCAAACTGACACAGGTAAGTCAGTAAACGAGAGAAAGAAAAGCTTATCCGTACAGTAGAATGCCAACTAATAGATGTAAAAGGAATGATGGACTTACAAAAGCACCATTTGGCCACCAGCATGTGTATGTGTGTAGAGACAGAGAAATGAGGAGGAGGAAGGAGAGAGTAATAAAGTGTGATTAAAAATGTTAACATTTGGTGAATGTGGTGCTGAGTACACAGGATTTCTTTGTATTGTTCTTGCAACTTTCCTGTAAGTCTGAAATTATGCCAAAAGTTACCCCCCAAAAAACTTGTAAAAATGAACAGCCACCTTCCTAGCTATACATGTGATAAAACACTGAAATCAACCAACCAACCAATAAAATATCTGTAAAGTGGGAAGAGGAAACTAATGGTCAGGGAACTATAGTCCAGAACTACTTTGGCAAATGAACAAAGGAATAACCTACCCAGCATGTAACCACTGATATCACCACCTCAACTGTTAGAATTCAACTCATATCTTCTAACAAATGCTATTTTTATAACACTTCATTAAAATTCTTAAGCCACAATTTATTTTTAGAACATTTATAAATAAACTGTAGGCTAAAAGGGTGCAGCCAGACTTACCTAAGGATGTCTCCATACAAATTTGGCATAACAAGAACATCAAACTGGGATGGGTCTTGGACCATCTACAAAAAAATGCATTTGTGCATTCAGCAATCAAAAATTGCACCACATATACACACTATACACCACAAAACATAGCAGGTAAGTGTGAATATATACTTACATTCAAACATACTGTATCAAGGTACATCTCATTAAATTTAATATCTTTACAGTTTTCTGCAACTTCCCTGCATTTTTGCAGAAAAAGCCCATCTGACATTCGCCTGTATTTAATCAAATAAAAATTGTTGAAAGCAAAGACTTGCAGAGAGAAAAAGATCAAATCAGAGAAGTAAAGGTCAAGAAATTCAAGTTCCAGAAGCCAAGATGTCTGAATTCAGTTACAGTAAAAAAAATTTGGGGGGGGGGGGCAATCAGTAAAATGAAAATTTAAATGTTTTGGGATACTTCTGGAAGCACAGAAGGGTAAAAAATGTAAAGTAGTTTGATCATAATGAAGAAGACTATATTTTTGTAGTGTTACCTAGCAAGAATTAAGAAATATCTATTAATAAGGAAATGTTAAAATTGCCTTAAAAAGGTTAACTTACTCAATTATTTAAATAGTTTTACTATTTCACATGCTTAACACTTTTCTTAGGTTAGGAAACCTGCTTCTTAACACATCGAGTTAGCCTTTACTACACTAGAGATGAGGGGAATTCAAACTGCTAGAAGGATACATTGGATCAGATTAGCACTATGAGCACTATTTTAAGCTCCCGAACAGGTGGCCATTTCAGAAACATTCCTGCTATTCCCCTCCTAACACAGGAACAACTGCCCTTTTATAGGCCTGACTTAGCTAACTGGCCACCTTATCTGGGGATCCAGTCTCTCTGGCTTCCTTCTCTTCCCCCCACCCTTAAACTTCCAGAACCAGAATTCCTGCTCCCTCCAAACTTGTTCATCACCCACCCGAGGGAAATGGAGACTCTGACACAAGAGAAATGTCTGACCCTCTGACTGGCTGCAAGCCCATCTTCCAGAGCTATCAGGAAGCAGTGAGCAAGCTGCAGAGAGGAAAAGCAAGCCCTGCCACTTCTTGGCACCCCCACAGCTGGAGGGAGCACCGCCCACCGGGACTCACATGATGTTGGCTTTGTGCACGGCCGTGACGTTGCTCCGGTGGTTGTTCCGCGCGTACTCAAAGGCAAACTCTGCGATGCGCTTGCTCGCCGCCTCGGTGATGAGCTTGATACTCTGCACAACTCCATCCACAATCTGAAAGAGAGGAAGTCCTGTCTTGCTGAAAGGGTGTGGCAACCACCAGGCTCTAGCCCGCCGGTGTGTGCAGTCAACACCATCCGTGCCAGGCCTGCACGGCGCTAGCTGCCAAGGCGAGCATCATGCCTATGGCATGTTGGCAGGGTTAGTCATGTTTACCCCAGCCCGGTGAGCCACACCTTATAAGCGCCACTGCATAGATGAGGAAAATCGCATCTGTGAAGTACAGAGATGGTCACCCATGAAGCTGAGGATTCAAACTTCAAACAGAGGACAAGTTCCCAAGCCTGTGCCCTGAAGCATCACGCTCCCTCCCCCAGGCATCCGTTTGAGGCGACAAGACAAATACCCACAACTCCTCACTGAGTGAAAGGGAACTGTCTTTGGGAAATATTTTCACCTGGGAATTTGAACAACAGTCCCAAGTGCACAGAGAGCAACCTAACTAAAAATGAAAAAGTATCCAAATGAACATACCACATGCTCAATTCCACTGTATTCTCCTTCTGTGTTCTCTCGAATGGTGACAATATTTACATCATGGTAAGGGGTTTTATAGCCTTCGATTGAGACACATGGTCGGACATTTGCATAAAGGTCAAATGTTTTACGCAGCAATAAATTCATAGATGGGTGACCAGCAGCTATTGGTGTTTTTAAAGGGCCTATAATAAAGAAGAATATGCAGATGACAACAGAATACATTCTGGTCTTTTCTTTTTCTTTGTAAACATGAGCTCATAAAGTTGACACTTGTCCCTCAGCATCGAGTAGGGGAAGGGACCCAGCAGATACCAAAATCCATGGATGCTCAAGTCCCTTATAAAATGACATAGTATTTGCATATAACCTACTCACATCTCCAGACTACTTATAATACCTAACACAATGTAAACAACTATGTTAATAGTTGCCAGTGGAAATATTCAAGTTTTGTTTTTTGGGAACTTTCTGGAATTCTTAATATTTTCAATACATGGTTGGTTGAATCCATGAATGCACAATGCATGGATATGGAGGGCCAACTGTATTTGAAATTCTAATTTTCATTTTTTTCCACTATTCCATCGGAGCTATGTTTAGGATCGTTTCTTTGGACATGAAATAGCTATGTGTCACATGAAACGAAGGGACACTTTTACCAGCATCATTTGAAAGGACAGACAAGGGCTCTGTTTCTAAGTCTGATGCCCTCTTCATCATAAATGAGCCCACCCACAGCTGGTCACTCTCAGGCAGCACTGAGCACCCACTCCCAGTGTCACCTACACACCCTGTAAAATGTGTTCTGCCTCTAACTTGACCCTCTGCTTCAGATTCAGATATGGAAGAAATTTCCTCAATGAAGCTTTCTGGAATATCAACTGCACTGAGCACCGACGGACTGAGGACCAAGCACTGTATCAGGTCCCTGACATTAGCTAATCCTATGACACCATCTCCCTAGTGCTGAATTCCAATCTGTCACATGCCAGTATTTTGAGTCATGACCTGGAGCATGTACAAGCTAAAATTAATAAAAATGTAAAAATCATGCAAAAGATAAACCCAGGTAAAGATAAATGTAACACCTGTCAGAGAAATCAATAATAACGATCATATCACATCAGCACTACCTTTCAAGCCCATCTTGTTCTTATCCATGGACTCTTTGGCTTCTGGAGGGATCATCCACTTTCCTCCTGGACCTTGAATGGCGCTGACATTTCGCTCCTCCCACTGAATAGGTGCCTAGATGCCACACCACAGAGCACAGTGAACGGGAAAGAACTACATGTGACTCACATTCACACTGCAGCTATAAACAAACTTCTTCAACTTTGGATGCAACTGGTGAAAACACATACAGTAAAGGTCCAAAAAGTTCCTGGCATGCAAGAAGAGATGTCATTCTCCAACATGCCCAGAGGGATTCTCCACATTACCCTTGTCCAGTCATCACTCCTAGCTGCCACCTGCCCACTTCTTTTTTTCACAATGACTCTTAGCATGGCTATAATTAGAAATATCGTAAGGGGCAGAGAAATAAGGATTCATAGAAGTATCATATAGTACTGATACATGGATGAACTTTGAAAACATTATGCTAAGTGCAAAGAGTCAATCATAAAAATATTGTAATTTTAACACATGTATTTATATGAAGTGTCCAGAATAGGCAAATCTACAGAGAGAGAAAGTAGATTAGTGGTTGCCTAGGGCTGGTGATGAGAGGGGGTAGGGTGGGAGAGATAAGGGTCATGGGGAATGACTGCTGATGAGTATGGGGTTTCTTTTTGGGTGATGAAAATGTTCTAATGTTAAATTGTGGTAATAATTACACAACTCCATGAATGAAATGAATTGCATACTTTACATGATGAACTGAACAGTATATGAATTAAATCTCAATAAAGCTGTTAAGAAAAAAAAGAAGAAATATTATATAACCTATGAAGGCAAGAGTTTTAAGGTATAAACCAGTGCAATCCTTTCTTTTCAACTACACTTATCAGTGTGTACACACACATCTGACAGCCAACGGGGAATACACTAGGAACAGGAACCAGAGCAAGACTTGGTCCTGGCTCACAGGAGCTCACAGCTGAGAGTTCAGCTCCCTCGGGGAACGCTTTTGCATAAGTATCATTTCCTCTGTAGGAGTTTTAATTAGAAATGCGTATAGAAAAACCATGTATGTTTGGCATAAATAAATCGATTTCCTTGACTTATATCTGTTGGTATCAAAATAACCACTTATTTAATTTTACACATTATTTTACCTAGCAGCTATAAATAGCAATAATAAAGCATCAGGTCAAACAAAATCCAGCTTTCCTAAATTCCCATTTTTAAATATCTACCTGCATTGAAGGATAGACTATTTGATAATAATACCTCATATTTGGTATTACCACACCAGAAAAAAAAATTCTTTTAAAATCTCCTATATATCAATACTTTTTTGAAATATCTATTCTGTTTTCTTTTTGGCAGGAAGGTAGAATGAGGGAGGCAGGTGACTCGGCAGGACTTAAAGACCTTAAACCAAGGCAGAGTTCAAAAGTCCATAAAATCACAGTACTACTTGGATTCCTTTATACGTAACTGATGCCAACGCAGTAGCTTAAACCACTCACAATGATGGCAGCAACAACACTCTTCAAGTCAGAATCTCTGAAGTTTTAATGAGACCTCACCAACTTCATACAAACGTGAACAATTCATCCTAAGAGTTTATAGACTCCAAATGGCTAAGAAAACTTTTGTACAAATTATTATTAAAAGTATGTAAGTCCACTTACTTTGGCAGCATCAAAAATCTTCATAACTGCAGCAGAAATTTCTGGGCCAATTCCATCTCCTGGAATTAAAGTTACTGTCTTAACCTGAATATAAGAAATCATCAGAGGAGATAGTCAGAATTGATTTCTGAAGGTTTAACAAAGAACATCGTTCAAAAAGAAATCCAGTTTAGGGGTTCTTAACTCATAAGAAATGCCTTTAAGAAAACAGACCTACCTCCTAACGGCTCATCAAAGTGGATGAAAGAATGAAGAGATGCTACAACTCTACTCCCTAGCTGAGTCCAGAGGTTTCAAAAAGAATTTAAGCAATGCTCTCCAGATAAAACAAAAATAAACTACCAAGTAAACTTCCCAACTGAAATTTCTTTTCAGACAAACTACGAAGAGACCACTTAGTTCAAGACTGTAAAACCAAGGAGAGTAAAACATTTCAACAGTGTTCTCTCACTAAAATTTAGAGGGTTTCCTATGAAGGCAGGCATATTCCTCTCCACCAGAAGCCTAGAAATTTCCATTTCTCATGCAACTCATTCAGTCTTACAAAATGCTCTCAAGACACTTTCAGAGTAGCACTGTGGTCTATTTTGACACACAGAAAATCAGACTGTACATCAAGAGAGTGTCTCTGTTTTCCTGAGTTCCTTTATAAAACTGGCCCCTGATGACAGAAGTAATCCAAATAAGTCCAGTGAAGTTTATTTGGAACCATTAAGAATATGGTATGTGATCATGTCTGCAATGTCTGAATCACCTTCGAATGACAAAGTGTATCTGTAATGTACCATCAACGATTTAGTGCAAAGGCTTCAAATAGAATAAAGCCAGCATTTCAAACACAGGGGGGAAAATGTGTAAAGGGAAATGATGACAGGATTTAAGTGAGGGCTTCCATGCAGAAGCTATATATGTCATTATTTGTGGACTTTCCCCTACCTAGAAGTTTGGCCCAGACAATGGTCCCTGGCCGTTCTCAGTTCTAGTTGCCTATGCTGGTTTGGCTAGGCTAGACAAAATAATGTAGGATGGAAACAATTTTCTCTAAGAATTAAAAATAAAAACTTTGATTAAAAAAAAATCACTGATTTGTTTGCCTGGTCTTTTAGCTTCCAGTGATGCTGCCTAAGGGGCTTCCCAGGTGATTCAGTGATAAAGAATCTGCCTGCCAATGCAGGAAACGGGTTTGATCCCTGAGTTGGGACTATCCCCTGGAGAACGAAATGGCAACCCACTCCAATATTCTTGCCTGGAAAAATCCCATGGACAGAGAAGCCTGGTGGGCGACAGTCCATGGAGTCACAAAGAGTCAGACACGACTTAGCAAGCACACACGATGTTCCCTAAACAGGTAGACTAATTATTTCTGAATTTAGCTATACAATGGAAGGATTCTTTTTTAAAAATTAGTTTATCTTCTTATTTCTCTCAAATATAACTGCATTCCCACCAGGATAATATATATTTTAAAGGAAAACCTGAAAATTAAGTAATAGCAGAGATCAATGATCATCTCATTAGCTTTCAGAATGCATTCGAAATGCTAACAAGCCTCTTTCTGCATCTTTTGTAGCAAAAGCAGACCAAAAGAACCCCTTTGGCTTCTTCTTCCTGTTCTCCCAACATGTAATACAAAATGTCATCAGCACCAGAAAAATCTACTTTACTTTCAGAGTTCATAAAGTAAATGAAAAAAAAAATGTACTATACTCTTATAAATCCCTCATGGGGTAAGATGTTATATGGGAGTATAGGAATCATGAATCCAAATCAGATTCTGTAAAAAGGAGGTAAAATAAAAACATACAGGAAGTCACTGACCCACAGTCTTAGAATGCTCTAAAAATGTGGTATCAGTTTTTAAAGCACAGAACTCTAATGCGGGGAATTCTAAAAGCAGCAGATTCAATGAGAAACAGATGATCTGCTAACAGCAGAGTCTATGAAGACTATGCAAGGAAAGTATCAATACATATAAGCCTATAAGGCTTATATATATTTGAGGCATTCTTAATTGGTGGTCAATCTACTGTTTCCAGGGAAGTTTACAAAATAAAAATGCGAAGCAGGTTTTGAAGCTTCTCAACGATTTTCTCTCAACTTGTACTAGTTTGGAAAAAAACCGTCTTATCCAAACGAGATTGTGAAATAAAGTAACAGGCTCAAGGGTAATTTCTATCTATTTTTAAACAAGCCTCCTTCAAGATATTAATGTGACAGGCTTATATAGCCAGCTATAATACAATCTTTTTAGAATGTACAAGTGACCTAATAGATTTACACATGTTCATCAGTAACTTAAATATATAAGTATGGCCACTTTCCCCAATTTTAAATAAATGGAGATTAAATCCCATATAATAAATGTGTTAAAGCTCTTTTCTAGAGAAACTTCTAAAAGGGAAAAAATAAAAGACATAATTATACTCACACCACCAGCAAAACCTCTGGTCACCTGTTTTTGGTTGTGGAATGCCCCCAGCAGCCGAGAGACCTACATTTAATATCAACAAAGAAATGTCATGCAAAGAATTAACCACATAGCGTTAAAAGGCAGACACAGCATCATCTCTGACAGCTGACAATGCTGCAGCTTCACACAGATATATTCACAAATGTCCAAGGAATATTTCTCTCATGTATTAAGCTCAACGTAGCAAGTTCTCTTGGATTTGAAGACCAAAATATTCAGTATACCTTTGCTTTGAGAATTTCAGGACTATATATATACTTTTAAAGTTGATTTTATCAATATAAGTTGTCAAAAGATGTTGAAAATAGAATGAAACTCTTACTTTTTTTTAACTCAAACATTGGATTTTCCTCAGATGATCTGGGCAGTTTTATGCCCACATTCTTGACCACTGGATCAATTTGGGGGTCACACACACCCTAAGAAAACTAATTTTAAGAGCCAGCAGGGTCCTTATGAATTCCAGAGCCCAATTCATTCATTATACAGTGAAAACAGAGGGTCCAAAGAGTAGGGATTTGTCTAAAGCCACAGAAAGACATCAAAGACACCAGAATCTGGGTCTCCTAACTCCTATTCCAGGGCTCCTCAGGTTACACACTCTGCCTATTCTTCTCCCATGAATATTATGAAATTATACTTTGTAATAAAAATCTAACAACGTTTATTCAATACCATCTTGACATGTGTCATACAGAATGAAGATTTTAAATAAATTATCTACTTCTGACAATATAGGTAATGCCATCGTTACTGTTAATTGCTGGGATGAGGAAAGATATTAAAAAATAAATAAATGTGATCTACTAACCCCACTTGGAGAAGGCAATGGCAACCCACTCCAGTATTCTTGCCTGTAGAATCTCATGGACAGAGGAGCCAGGCAGGCCACAGTCCATGGGGTCACAAGAGTCAGACATGACTTAGTGACTAAACCACCACCATTAGCCCCACTACCCAAAGATGTTGCCACTGGTACATCTTTTTTCCACTTAACACTATGACACACCAGAAATATAAATTTTAAAAGGTTATTTTTAACTTTAATAATTCAGTTCTTGAAAACTGGTACAAAGTCACATTACATTATAATAAACAGAATGTAATCAAAGAAATTAGCTACATAGACCAAAGGTATTAAAACTAAAATTCATTAGACGTTTTAAAGGTTAACTTTTTTTCATGCTAGATACATGAGCAAAGATACATTTGGTATATCCTTAGTCTTCCTTTTGGGGGACAGTTATAAGTCCTGAACCTTTGGCTGTAACATCAGCATGTAGTAAAGAGACGCCAACAGCCAAGGAGCGGAGAACAGGTTGTATCCCTGAACCCAGCAACTAGTTATCTCTCTGTCCTGAAAACAAAATAAAAGATAGGGCATGACCCAAAAGAATACACTAGGCCAAAACCACTGGCCAAAAACTCAATCCTAGAGCATGGTTCATCCATCAGCAAATGGGCTGTTGGAAGGAAGGGAGACCACTTTAAGGCTATGTTATAAAATTTGCGTGGGTCTTTCTCTCCACCCTTCAAAAAGAGACAAAAAACATTCACTCAAAACAGGCTCATTTCTTTGTGGCTAAAGACCCAACCAAACTAACTGATTAAAAATGTAAATCCACAAGGCAAAGCTTTTCATGTTTTGTTCACTGTTTTTCTATCTCCAGTACCTAGAAAGTGCCTAGTGCATAATAGATGCTCAGAATACTTTTGAAAAAACTGAGGCCAGTCGCAAGTATCGCTCTATCTGATGAGTTCCCACCCACTCCAGCAAACAGCTTCAATACTTGCAATAATTTTCTCTTAACCAGTCTTCTCCATATTTGTCATCTCTCCTTTGTAACCTTAAAGTAAGGCAATATTGCATCTAAATCACCCAGAACTTAAAGTAAAATAAGATTTTTTAAAGCACAGACTGTCTTCTACTTTATACTGTACTTGTATAATATACATATATTACATCATTTTATTTTTTATAAAACCTGGGGAGATTATATTAGTAGCCCTTTTCAGATAAGGAGACCAAGGCGAAGCTCACAGAATATGGACTGAACCTGTGACTTCACCCATTGCACCTCATTTCCTTTTTTACCTTCATCCTCCAATTTAAAAATTCATAAAAACACTCTTGAAAGTATGACAGCTACTCAATAAAAGCTTGCTGATGAGAAACTGCCTCATTATAATTATAGTATTTTAGAGCCAGAAAGGTCTTTGAAACCCTTTAATTTTCTCTAAATAAAGCTTCTTTAGGGGGAAAAAAAATATACACACACACACACACACACACAAGCTGCAGATCTCTTTTTTTCAAATAGAACTTCAAATGGAACTTTTTAAAATAGAGAACTTATTATGACCGACACATCCAGCTCAGCATCCTGGGACATCAACCTCCGAGGCACTGCCTACTCCAGTCCCTAAAGGGAGAAACTGGCCCACAAAGGTCAAATGACTGCCAGAGGTCACACCAGGAGTCCATGTCAGAGAACCTCATAGTCTGATTCCACAACCCAACATCTTCTGAATACCCACTGAATAGTTTTTTTCTTAGAGACCACACTAAAGGAAAAACAAATTTACTAGCACTTTACTAGCTGTTTTAGTCTCTCATTCTGAACTCTTAATGTATCGACCAAAGATAATTAGGTGTTAAGTATAAGCTCAGTGATTGAAGGACTGACTTCTGTTTAGACAAGGACACAAGTTGCTTTACCTTCAGGAGTGAATGTGAAATAATTTACCATTACATACAAGTCCAGGTCTGAAGCGGGTAACAAAGCAGAACTCAGTTACTAAATAAAATGCAGCTACTGATGCCCAATTGTCTGCTTGAAGGCTGTAAGATAAGTATGTTGAAAGGTGGGAGAGCTTCAGACTTTTGTGTTGCTTCTGTATGTATTAGGTGCTCTCACATTATTTTATTCAATCCTCAACAACTCTGTGAAGCAAGTATAGATATTTTACAGATGGCTTATTAAGACTCACAAAAGTAATTTGCTCAGGGTCACATGGCCAGTCGTTGGCACTGCCAAGATTTAAACCTAAGACTATTAAATTCTGGTGTAGAGCACTTTTCACTAAATTAAATGTATGCAAATCTCACTTTAAACTCAAACCAAGGGAGAAATATAGTATCAAATTTTCTAGAGAAAAAATTAAACTGCTTATGGTAGGTCTTTAGGGGATCATTCTCTAAGAGCAACAGGAGACCGGAGGGCCAATTTTTCCCTCCGCCTATAATTTGTTGTCTGACCTTGACCACAGACAGAGCGGGCAAAATGGGACTTGGAACTGGGAGTCCTGAGACTCCTGAGTTCCTCTTTCAGTTCTGACAGGGATTTCCTGTGCGACCTTGAGCAATTAGGTTTTCAGGCACAGTTAGTTCCACTGAGGAACCAAGGAACTGCAGACTGTCTGCAACCCTTTCCAGCTCTGGCAGGCATCCCAGCTGTCAAGGTGAGATCACAGGATTCTCACCAACACAAGGTAAAGGAAAGGCGTTGCCGGCCTCCCTCTCCTAGTCTCCAGGTGCTCAGGTTCCAAGGTGCAACGTGCCCCGTGTCCTTTGAAGGGGAAATAGCTACAACAGCAGACTGGGAAGCGCTCCAAGGGAGAAAAAAATCTGGCAGGAAAATGACCCCGGGATTCCCTCACCTGAGAAAACCTCCCAAGCCCAACGCACGTGCCGGTGGCTAGGGAGGTTACCCGGCCGGGGCCGGAGCAGAGACCGGGGGAAGGCCCGGGTCGTGCTGAGGCGGACTCTGCGCGATCAGCTGGCTGCAGGGCCGCAGCTTCGGAAACAGCCGGGATGGCGGAGCCGGGATGGCGGCCCCGGTGACCTTCCAGGGCTCCGGCCGGGACAGATGCCGGCGGTGGCACTGGGGTCTCATCGGGAACGGGACCGGCGCTCCCCGCCTTGACCTTGATGCTGTCCCCGCCCCAGGCGCGACCTTCCGGGAGCGGGGCTGCCTACACACCGCCTGCGGGCCACCGAGCCAGGCGCCCGGGAGGCCAGGACGGGCTCCCTGACTGTTCCCGGCCAGTCGCGCGCCGCCGCCTCCCCATCGGGGCCCGCGCGCCAGCCCCCGCCCAGCACCCAGCACGCCCGCCAGCCACACGCCGGCCTGCCCGGCGCTCACCTTGGAGATCCACGCGGGCCCTGCCATCGCGTCCACTCTCACCCCGGCGACAGCGGCGGCAGTAGTGCGCAGCCGCGCAGCCGGCATCCGGAGCCCGCCCCTCTTGGCCCCGCCCCCTGGGGCCCCGCCCCGTGGGCTCGCGTAGGGGATTTTCCGAGCATCCTCCCTCCCGGTCCGGGCCCAGGACACCCGGCTCCGCTGGCCAATCGCCGGGCTCGTCTCGCGGCGGCGGGCAGAGCAGCGACCCGGAAGCTGCTGGCGGGGATCTCCGGTAAGAGTCCTTCCTCTCTCGCTTCATTCATAGATTTCGGTGTTTAGGTGGGCTCTTTGTTCCGCGTCTACTGGATGCCAGTCACTCTTATGGATTTGGAGGATATAGCTTCTCTTACGGAGTTTACAACCTTAGGGAGAGAGATAGATTATGTATTCGTTTCACAAATGTTTTATTATTTTAACAGCTTTATTGAGGTATAACGTATACGTATAACATATACAATAAAATTCACTCGCTGTAATTTCACGATAATTTTCAATAAATGTAAGCACTTGCACAACCATCACCACAATCCAGCTTTCCAACCTGTGAAAATGCTCCTTGTGCCAATTTGCTGTCAGCCCCAGCTCCCATCCCAGGTCCCAGCAACTACCAATCTACTTTCTTCAAAGCTCAAAAAATATTTCTGAGTGCCGCCTAGTTACCACGTACTGTTCTCAGTGCTGGTTTTACAGTCCAGTAGAAAAGACAGACACCAATCAAGTATGACAGAAATAGGTAAATTAAAACTGTGATAAGTATCATGAAGGGAAGGCTCAAGGAGCAATGAGAAGGTGAAATCAGGGGACCTGATTCAAATCTAAGAGAGAGGAGAGAGGAAATAATGCCCATACTTCCCTCCCTCCTCATCTTCTCAGCAACCAGAGTCCTGAAGCTCTACTGATCAGGGGTCCCCTAGTTGGGTGTCAGGGTGATTTAGACCAAGTCTCCCCACAACCCCACCCTGGAAAAGGTTCTTTTCAGAGAAGAGCTACCCATCTACCTAGAAAAGTGGTGAATTAGATGCACAAGTGATGCCAGTGGCTTTCATGAGGTAATAAAGTACAGCTAAGTCTGTGGCTTCATTGGGATGCAGGGATCTCATCATTCTCTTCTTGGCCTTTGCCCTCATCAGGCCCTGCCAGGTCCACCCTAAGGTGTTCTCTGCAGTGCCCCTCCACTCCATCCCCACTGCCATCACTGCCCTCCTTCAGGACTGACCATCTCATGTCCAGACAATGGCAGCAGCCTCCTCCCCCGACAACCTGCCCCTTCCAATCTTTTCTCCACACAGTCCTCTCCTCTCACAGCTCTGACACAGCCCATCCCGGCCCTAACACCTCTTGGCTCTCCCATTCATCTCTCACCACTGTCTTTTATTCAGCTGTATTTCCTGTCACTCCTTCCATCCCCAAAGTCCTGGAGTGCCCGCCAAGTAGGACTCCTGGCCAGCCCGCAAATGCTTCCCATATTTTACCCGCCCTATGCTCATGCCATTCCCTCTGCTTGAATGTCCTTTGTCCCATTTCCACCTGTTGAAATTCCAGCCACTCGTCAAGACTCAGTTCGGATGTTGATCCCTTTGGGCAGCCCCTCAGACTCACCCATGTGTTCCTTCTCCCTACCTAGAGCCCATAGAACTTGGTTCTCACCTCTTCCAGGAACTTTTATCACTTTCTCCCCTGCTGTGTACCACTGAAGAGCCTCCTCAAGCTCAGAGACAGTCTGTTACGTCTTTGTTTCTGGAATATAGACTGAAACTACTTGCTGCTCATTGATTAAAAAACAAATGTGAAATGATTTTCTCCAAGGTCTATTTAATCCTCACAACAGTCCTGTAAGAAAACTGAGGTGTAGCTAGCAAGTGATGATGCTGACATTGTACTAGGATGCTTCCTAATTACCAAGGCAGTTCTACTCATGGTTAAACTTCCCCTGGGAAGGAGGGTCGTTCAACTCAACAAATCCTTCCTAAGTGGAGTCCCTCTCAGGTGCACTGTGAAGACAAGGGAATGAATCAGCCCCAGCCTTGCCCTTGGAGTCTAGTGAGGGAGAGACACAGAAGAGATTCAGCCAGGTGCTCTAACAGTTTGGGGAGGGGGTGTGGTGTGGGGCGAGAGGGAGTGTTGATTAGGGAAGATTCCACTGTGAAGATGGCATTCGAATCGTCCTTGAAGAGGTCGAGGGCTTCCCTGGTAGCTCAGATGGTTCATGGGATCTCAAAGAGTCAGACAGGACTGATAACTAACACTTTCACTTTGAAGAGATCGAAGAGGTCAGCAGCCTGAGATGGGGCCATGAGGGAAGACCAGGGCCAGCCAAGACTTTGAGGCAGAAAAGTGACAAATCCTTGGAAGCTCGGGCTCTGGGGACTGACAAGACCTCAGAGGGTTCCTAGTCTAACTCCCGTATCAAGGTGCTTCCTGACTCCGGAGCAGCTGGAAGGATAGCAGGGAGACAGAAAGCTACCTCCCCCGCAGCCAGGACCTGTTCCCTGAGTCCAAAACTGCCAGCCACTATTCTTCATACACGTTCCAGAGTTCCTCCAATATGCAGGTCACTCTCCTCTGAAAAGCCCCTTTGTCCTGTCTCTTGTGCTGTGTAGTGTCCAGAGACCCCATCAGAGAGCCTTGTTTGGACAAGACAGTGGGAAAACTGCCTCTCAGGAGAAGGATCTGGGAAGTGAAAGTGAAGTCACTCAGTCGTGTCTGACTCTTTGGGACCCCAGAGACTGTAGCCTACCAGGCTCCTCTGTCCATGGGATTCTCCAGGCAAGCTTACTGGAATGGGTTGCCGTTTCCTTCTCCAGGAGGATCTGGATGGTGCACCCTTAGTTGTGACGACAACACTACCTGATCTAGGTATGCTTCACCCTAAGAAAAATTTTTGTAGCCAAGATGGCAATTTTCAAGTTAGTAAAATTGTAATATAATTATTCACATACCAGAAGCTTTTCAAAAAATTTTTACCAAAAGGACCCAAATCTATTCCAACAGAATATCCCTATTTTCCTAACTATTAGGGCTTTAGTAAATAAATGGGAAAAGGTTCTGAATAACCAGTTCATAGTCAAAGAAATGCAAACATTTTATTTTTAAAATATTTATTTATTTAATATATTTATCTTTGACTGCATTGGGTCTTGGTTGTGGCACACGGGATCTGCATTGCAGTGCTCAGGCTTCTCTCTAGTTGTGGCGAGGGCTTCAGAGCACACCAACTCAGTAGTTGCAGCATGGTTTTGTTGTGGTGCATGGGTTTTCTAGTTGGGCTTCATGGGCTGAGTAACTGTGGCAGGGGCTTAGCTCCCCCACTGCCTGGGGAATCTTAGTTCCCCAGTGAGTGACTGAACCTGCATTGCCTGCATTGGAGGTGGATTCTTAATCACTGGACACCAGGCAAATCTCACAAATAAACTTAAAAATAAATATTTTTTCTTTTTTTAAAATTTATTTTTTAATTGAAGGATAATTGCTTTACAGAGTTTTGTTGTTTCCTGTCAAACCTCAACATGAAGCAGCCATAGGTATACATATATCCCCTCCCTTTTGAAACTCCCTCCCGTCTCCCGCCCCATCCCACCCCTCTGGATTGATACAGAGCCCCTGTTTGAATTTCCTGAGCCAATCAGCAAATTCTCATTGGCTATCTATTTTACATATGTAATGTAAGTTTCCATGTTACTCTTTCCATACATCTCACCCTCTCCTCCCCTCTCCCCCTGTCTGTAGGTGTATTCTCTATATCTGTTTCTCCACTGCTGCCCTGAAAATAAATTCTTCAGTACCATTTTTCTAGATTCCATGTATGTGCTTTAGAATATCATATTTATCTTTCTCTTTCTGACTCACTTCACCCTGTATAATAGGTTCTAGGTTCATCCACCCCATCAGAACTGACTCATATGCATTCCTTTTTATGGCTGAGTAATATTCCATTGTGTATATGTACCACAGCTTCTTTATCCATTCATCTGTCAATGGGCACCTAGGTTGCTTCCATGTTCTAGCTATTGTAAATTGTGCTGCAATGAACAATGGGATACATGTGTCTTTTTCAATTTTAGTTTCCTTAGGGTATATGCCTAGGAGTGGGATTGCTGGGTCATACAGTGGTTTTCCTATTTTAAAGAATCTCCATAGCGTCTTCCATAGTGGCTGTATCAGTTTACATTCCCACCAACAGTGCAAGAGTGTTGCTTTTCTCCACACCCTCTCCAGCATTTATTGTTTGTAGACTTTTTGATGATGGCCATTCTGACCGGTGTGAAGTGATATCTCATTGTACTTTTGATTTACATTTCTATAATAATGAGCAATGTTGAGCATCTTTTCGTGTGTTTGTTAGCCATTTGTATGTCTTCTTTGGAAAAATGTTTATTTAAGTCTTTTTCCCACTTTTTGATTAGGTTGTTTGTTTCTCTGGCATTGAGTGGTATGAACTGCTTGTATATTTTGAAAATTAATCCTTTGTCAGTTGTTTCCTTTTCTATTATTTTCTCCCTTTCTGAGGGCTGTCTTTTCACATTACTTATAGTTTCCTTTGCTGTGCAAAAGCTTTTAAGTTTAATCAGGTCCCACGTGTTTACTTTTGTTTTTATTTCCCTTATTCTAGGAGGTGAGTCTTAGAGGATCTTGCTTTAATTCATGTCATTGAGTGTTCTGCCTAGTTTTATAGTTTCTGCTCTTACATTTAGGTCTTTAATCCATTTTGAGTTTATCTTTGTGTATGGTGTTAGGAAGGGTTCTAATTTCATTCTTTTATATGTAGCTGTCCAGTTTTCCCAGCACCATTTATTGAAGAGGCTGTCTTTGCCCCATTGTATATTCTTGCCTCCTTTGTCAAAAATAGGTGCATGTGTTTATTTCTGGGCTTTCTATCTTGTTCCATTCATCCATATTTCTGTTTTTGTGTCAGTATCATGCTGTCTTGATGACCATAGCTTTGTAGTATAATCTCTCAGGAAGGTTGATTCATCTAGCTCCATTCTTCTTTATCAAGACTGCTTTGGATATTTGGGGTCTTTTGTGTTTCCATATGAATTGTGAAATTTTTTTGTTATGGTTCTGTGAAAAATGCCATTGGTAATTTGATAGGGGTTGCACTGAATCTGTAGAGTGCATTTGGTAGTATAGTCATTTTCACAATATTGATTCTTCCTATCCAGGAACATGGAATATCTCTCCATCTGTTTATGTCATCCTTGATTTCTTTCATTAGTGTCATAATTTTCTGTGTACAGTTCTTTTGTCTCCTTAGGCAAGTTTATTCCTAGATATTTAATTATTTTTGTTGCAGTGGTGAATGGGATTGATTCCTTAATTTCTCTTTCTGACTTTTCATTGTTAGTATATAGAAATGAAAGTGATTTCTGTGTATTGATTTTGTATCCTGTAACTTTGCTACATTAACTGATTAGCTCTAGTAATTTTCTGATACTATCTTTAGGGTTTTCTATGTACAGTATTATGTCATCTGCAAACAGTGAGAGCTTTACTTCTTTTCTGATCTGGATTCCTTTTATTTCTTTTTCTTCTCTGATTGCTGTAGCTAGGACTTCCAGAACTATGTTGAATAATAGTGGTGAAAGTAGACACCCTTGTCTTGTTCCTGATCTTATGGGGAATGTTTTCAGTTTTTCATGAGTGAGAATAATGTTTGCAGTAGGCTTATCATATATGGCCTTTACTATGTTGAGGTAGGTCCTTCTATGCCCATTTCTTGAAGAGTTTTAATCATAAATGGGTGCTAAATTTTGTCAAAAGCTTTTTCTGCATCTATTGAGATTATCATATGATTTTTATCTTTTAATTTGTTAATATAGTGTATCACATTGATTTATTTGCATATGTTCAATAATCCTTGCATCCCTGGAATAAACTCAACTTGATCATGGTGTATGAGCTTTTTGATGTGTTGGTGAATTCTGTTTGCTAAAGTTTTGTTGAGGATTTTTACATCTGTGTACATCAGTGATATTGGCCTGTAGTTTTCTTTTCTTGTGTTGTCTTTGTCTGGAGAATTCCATGGACTGTATAATACATGGGGTTGCAAAGAACTGGACACAGCTGAGTGACTTTCGCTTTCACTTTTGTCTGGTTTTGGTATCAGGGTGATAGTGGCCTCGTAGAATGAGTTTGGAAGTTTTCCTTCCTCTGCTACTTTTTGGAAGAGCTTTAGAAGGATAGGCATTAGCTCTTCTCTAAATGTTTGATAGAATTCTCCTGTGAATCTGGTCCTGGGCTTTTGTTTTTTGGGAGATTTTTGATCACAGATTCAATTTCAGTGCTTGTAACTGGGTTGTTCATAATTTCTATGTCTTCCTGGTTCAGACTTAGAAGATTGAACTTTTCTAAGAATCTGTCCATTTCTTCCAGGTTATCCATTTTATTGCCATATATTTGTTCATAATAATCTCTCATAAACCTTTGTATTTCTGCATTGTCTGTTATAGCCTCTCCTTTTTCATCTCTAATTTTGTTGATCTGATTCGTCTCTCTTTTTTTCTAGAGGAGTCTGGCTAAAGGCTTGTCAATTTTGTTTATCTTCTCAAAGAACCAGCTTTTAGTTTTATTAATCTTTACTATTGTTTCTTTTATTTCTGCTCAGATCTTTATGATTTCTTCCCTTCTACTAATTTTGGGGGGTTTTGGTTCTTTTTCCAGTTGTTTTATGTGTAAAGTTAGGTTGTCTATTCAATGTTTTTCTTATTTCTTGAGGTAAGATTGTATTGCTATAAACTACCCTCTTAGAACTGCTTTCGCTGCCTCCCATAGGTTTTGAGTTGTTGTGTTTTCATTGTCATTTGTTTCTAGAAATTTTTTTATTTCCCTTTTGGTTTCTTCAGTAACCTGTTGGTTATTTAGAAATGTGTTGTTTAATCTCCGTGTGTTTGTGTTTCTTACAGTTTTCTTGTAATTGATATCTAGTCTCATAGTGTTGTAGTCGGAGAAGATGCTTGATACGATTTCAATTTTCTTAAATTTACTAAGGTTTGATTTGTGACCCAAGATGTGGTCTATCCTGGAGAATGTTCCATGTGCACTTGAGAAGAAGGTGTATTCTTCTGCATTTGGATGGAATGTCCTGAAGATATCAATGAGATCCATCTCATCTAATGTATCACTTAATACTTGTGTTTCCTTATTAACTTTCTGTTTTGCTGATCTGTCCATTGGTGTGAGTGGGGTATTACAGTCTCCTACTATTATTGTGTTACTGTCAATTTCTCTTTTCATGTCTGTTAGTGTTTGTCTTATGTATTGAGGTGCTCCTATGTTGGGTGCATAGATAATTGCAATTGTTATGTCTTCCTCTTGGATTGATCCCTTAATCATTATGTAGTGTCCTTCCTTATCTCTTGTAATCTTCTTTATTTTAAGGTCTATTTTGTCTGATATGAGGATTGCTACTCCAGCTGTCTTTTGCTTCTCATTTGCATGGAAAAAATTTTCCATCCTCTCACTTTCAGTCTATATGTGTCTTTAGGTCTAAAGTGGGTTTCTTGCAGACAGCATATATATAGGTCTTGTTTTTGTATCCATTCAGCCAGTGTGTGCATTTTGGTTGGAGCATTTAATCCATCTATATTTAAAGTAATTATTGATATATATGTTCCTATTGCCATTTTCTTAATTGTTTGGGTTGATTTTGTAGATCTTTTTTTTGTTGTTTGTATTTCTTGACTATATAAGTCCCTTTAACATTTGTTGTAAAGATGGTTTGGTGGTAGTGAATTCTCTTAACTTTTACTTGTCTGAAAAGCTTCTTATTTCTCCATCAATTTTGAATGAGATGCTTGCTGGTACTGTAATCTTGGTTGCAGATTTTTCCCTTTCAATACTTTAAATATTATCCTGCCATTCCCTTCTGGCCTGCAGTTTCTGCTGAAAGATCAGCTGTGAAGTGTATGGGGTTTCCCTGGTATGTTACTTGTTACATCTTCCTTGCTGCTTTTAATAGTCTTTCTTTGTGTTTAGTCTTTGTTAGTTAGATTGGTATGTGTCTTGGCATGTTTCTCATTGGGTTTATCCTGTATGGGACTCTTTGTGCCTCTTGGACCTAATTGACTATTTCCTTTTCTATGTTGGGGAAATTTTCAACTATAGTCTCTTCAAAAATTTTCTCATACCCTTTCTTTTTTTCTTCTTCTTCTGGACCCCTATAATTTGAATGTTGGTATGTTTGATATTGTCCCAGAGGTCTCTGAGACTATCCTCAGTTCTTTTCATTCTTTTTACTTTATTCTGGTCTTCAGAAATTATTTCTACCATTTTACCTTCCAGCTCACTGATTCATTCTTCTGCTTCAGATATTCTGCTATTGATTGTTTCTAGAGTAGTTTTAATTTCAATAATTGTGTTATTTGTCTCTGAATATTTATTATTTAATTCTTCTAGGTCTTTGTTAATTGATTCTTGCATTTTCTCTATTTTGTTTCAAGATTTTTGATCATCTTTACTGTCATTATTCTGATTCTTTTTCAGGTAGTTTGCCTATCTCCTCTTCATTTATTTGGACTTCTGTGTTTCTAGTTTGTTCCTTCATTTGTGTAGTATTTCTCTGCCTTTTCATTATTTTTTTTAACTTATTGTGTTTGAGATCTCCTTTTCCCAGGCTTCAAGATTGAATTCTTTCCTCCTTTTGGTTTCTGCCCTCCTAAGATTGGTCCAGGGGTTTGTGTAAGCTTCCTATAGGGTGGGATTTGTGCTCCATTCTTATTTGTTTGTTTTTCCTGTGATGGGCAAGGCTGAGTGAGGTGGTAATCCTGTCGGCTGATGATTGGGTTTGTACTTTTGTTTTGTTTGTTGTTTACATGAGGGGTTCTGCACAGGGTGCTACTGGTGGTTGGGTGATGCCAGGTCTTGTATTCAAGTGGTTTCCTTTGCGTGAGTTCTCACTATTTGATACCCGCTGGGCTAGTTCTTTAGTAGTCTAGGGTCTTGGAGTCAGGGCTCCCACTCCAAACACTCAGGGCTTAATCTCTCTCCAAAGACCAGCCTAGGTCCAGTCTACCAAGAGGAATTTCACCTGAAATGAAGGGACCTTTACTTGAGTTCCAAAAGCCAGTGCATAAGAACACAACCAAGATCTCAGACTCAGCAGAAACTCGAGATTGCCTGCCACATGGACAGGCCTCCTTGGATTGCAACAGATGACTAGAGGGTTTGCCCTTGGCAGTGGTCAGCAGAACTCTAAAGTTTTTAATTAAGAATTTTTTATTTGTTTATTTTTGGCTGTGTTGGGTCTTTGTTTCTGTGTGCAGACCTTCCCTAAGTTGCTGTGAGTGGGGGTTTCTCATTGCAGTGGCTTCTCTTATGGCAGAGCACCAGCTCTGGTTGGGCCTAGTAGTTGCTCTCTGGCATGTAGAATCTTCCCCGATCAAGGATTGAACCCAAGGTTTGACCCCCATTGGCAGGAGGATCCTTAACTACTGGAACATCAAGGAAGTCCCACAAATAAACTTTTTAAAAGTCCAAGATAAACATAATCAAGTACATGTAAAAATATTTTTAAATTTGAACCTTTTACTCCTTTTATTAGAAAGTGTAAATAAAATGCTAATATCCTCTACTATCTAATTTATGGTGAAACTGTCACACTCTTAAGTTTTGGCTGGCCTTATTAACTGCCACAATCTTTGTAAAAACAGTTTAGCAATGTGTCTTCAAGAACTATTAAGTGTTCTTACTCTTTCACCTAGTAAATCTATTCCTGAGAATTAATCCCTTGTGAAATCTAAGAAAAATCCACAAAGACAAAGCACAGAGATATTCATTATAGGATTATCTATCATTTTAAAAGTAAAACTGAAACAATCTAGAGAATTACAAGGAGATGGTTATGTAATTTAGGGTAAATGAATTGAATGGAACAGCACACAGCCCTCAAAAGTGGTCATTATGAAGACTCTTTAGTATCTCAGTGTTTATGGTTTAGCATTCAGGTAAAAAGTATCAAATTTAAAATGTTTGTTCTGCTCTGTATAATGTCTTTTTATGAGGGAGCAAAGACTAGCAAGGAAACTACTTCCTCCCACAGTCTTCCTTCTCTCAATAAGATCCAGCAGCAGTCTCCCAGTTGCTCAGACCACAAGACTTAATGGTGAGCTCTATTTTCAAGATAGATCCAGAATCAGATACTTCTTCCCACCTCCACTGCTCCCACCCTGGTCCATATCAAAGCCACCTCTTGCCCAAGACAATACAGTAACCTCCAAACTGGTCTCCTTGCTTCCATTCTTGCCCTCTTACCTTCTTACAGTCCATCTCCTGCCCTATGGATTCTGTTAAAACATAAGACAAATAACATCCTCCACTGCTCAAAAAAGCCAGTGACATTAAGTGGTTCATAAGGCCCTACACAATCTAATCATACTGCAGATGCCAACACTTGGCCTTTTTACACCAGTGGTGAATCGAATCTTGGAGATAAGAGTTTGGGGTGAAGTAGAAAAGAATAGCTTTATTGCTTTGCCAGGCAAAAGCATATGCAGCAGGCTCCTGCCCTTGATAATTGTGTGTCCCAAACCAGGAAGATTCGGTGAGAAGTTTTATAGCAGTGATTCAAGTGTGATTTGCTGATAAGATTAGGGAGTGTGCATGGCTTGCACTCCTTTAATCTGGTATCAGGTAACTTATGTTTTTAAACTGGTTCTGCAGCATGTGGGAACTTCCTTCCTCAACCAGTGATCAAACTCACTTCCCTCCTGCAGTGGAAGCATGGGGTCTTAACCACTGGACCACCAGAGAAGTCCCTCAGGTAATCTCTTGATGAGCTTCTCTGGTTAGCTTTATTTAACCTCAGGTGGTCTTCAGGGGTGTGAAGAATGCTGACATCTTCCATTTCTTGCATTTTTACTACTTTGTTGTTGTTCAGTTGCTAAGTTGTGTCTGATTCTTTGCAACCTCATGGACAGCAACATGCCAGGCTTCCTGGTCCTTCACTATCTCTCGCAGTTAGCTCAAACTCATGTCCATTGAGTCAATGATGCCATCCAACCATTTCATCCTCTGTCACTCCTTCTTTTCCTGCCCTCAATCTTTCCCAGCATCAGGGTCTTTTCTAGTGAGTCATCTCTTCCCATCAGGTGACCAAAGTGTTGGAGCTTCAGCTTCAGCATCAATCTGTGCAATGAATATTCAGGGTTGATTTCCTTTAGGATTAGCTGATTTGATCTCCTTGCTGTCCAAGGGACTCTCAAGAGTCTTCTCCAGCACCACAGTTTGGAAGCATAAATTCTTCAGCCCTCAGCCTTCTTTATGTTCCAGCTATCACCTCCATACATAACTATTGTAAAAACCATAGCTGTGACTACGTAGATCTTTGTCAGCAAAATAATGTCTCTGCATTTTAATACTGTGTCTAGGCTTGTCATGGCTTCCCTGGTGGCTCAGATGGAAAAGCATCTGCCTGCAATGTGGGAAACTTGGGTTCAGTCTCTGGGTTGGGAAGATCCCCTGGAGAAGGAAATGGCAACCCACTCCAGTACCCTTGCCTGGAAAATCCCGTGGACAGAGGAGCCTGATAGGCTACAGTCCATGGGGTCACAAAGAGTTGGACACAACTGAGCGACTTCACTTTTGCTTGCGCTAGACTTGTCATAGTTTTTCTTCCAAGGAGCAAGCATCTTTTAATTCCATGGCCGCAGTCACCATCTGCAGTGATTTTGGAACACAAGAAAATAAAATCTGCTACTGTTTCTATTTTTCCCCTATCTATTTGCCATGAAGTGGTAGGACCTGATGCCATGATCTTAGTTTTTGAATGTTGAGTTTTAAGCCAGCTTTTTCAGTCTCCTATTTCACCTTCATCAAGAAGCTCTTTAGTTCCTCTTCACTTTCTGCCATTAGGGTGGTATCATCTGCATATCTGAGGTTGCTGATATTTCTCCTGGCAATCTTGATTCCAGCTTAAGCTTCATTCAGCCCAGCGTTTCGCGTGATGTATATTGCATAGAAGTTAAATAAGCAAGGTGACAATATATGGCCTTGTCATACTCCTTTCCCAATTTTGAAGCAGTCCATTGTTCCAAGTCCAGTTCTGTTGCTTCTTGACCTGGATACAGGTTTCTCAGGAGGCAGGTAAGGTGGTCTGGTATTCCCATCTCTAAGAATTTTCCATGAAGAGCTTAAAGATATTATTTGTATCACTTGAAGATTCTGTTAGGTCCATACCATTTCTGTCCTTTATTGTGTTCATCTTCGCATGAAATGGTCCATTGGGATCTCTAATTTTCTTGAAGATATCTCTAGTCTTTCCCATTCTATTGATTTCCTCTATTTCTTTGTTTCGTTCACTTAAGAAGGCTTTCTTATTTCTGCTGTTCTTTGGAACTTTGCATTCAGATGGGTATATCTTTCTTTTTCTCCTTTGCCTTTCACTTCTTTTCTCAGCTAATTTGTAAGGCCTCTTCAGACAAACATTTTGCCTTCTTGCATTTCTCTTTCTTGGGGATGATTTTGGTCACTGCCTCCTGTAAATGTTACAAACCTCTGTCCATAGTTCTTCAGGCACTCTTATTAGGTCTAATCCCTTGCATCTATTTGTCACTTCTACTGTATAATCATAAGAGATTTGATTTAGGTCATACCTTAATGATCGAGTGGTTTTCCCTACTTGCTTCAATTTAAGTCTGAATTTAGCAATAAGGAGCTAGTGATCTGAGCCACAATCAGCTCCCAATCTTGTTTTTGCTGACCATATAGAGCTTCTCCACCTTTGGCTGCAAAGAATATAACCAATCTGATTTGGGTATTGACCACCTGGTGCTGTCCATGTGTAGTCATCTCTTATGTTGTTGGAAGAGGGTATTTGCCATGACAGTGCGTTCTTTTGGCAGAACTCTGTTAGCCTTTGCCCTGCTTCATTTTGTAGTCCAAAGCCAAACTTGTCTGTTACTCCAGGTGTCTCTTGACTTCCTACTTTTGCATTCCAGTCCCCTGTGATGAAAAGGACATCTTTTTTTGGTGTTCATTCTAGAAGGTCTTGTAGGTCTTCCTAGAACTGTTCAACTTCATCTTCTTCACCATCAGTGGTTGGGGCATAGATTTGGATTACTATAATGCTGAATGGTTTGCCTTGGAAAGGAATGGAGATCATTTTGTTGTGTTTGAGGATGCACCCACATACTGCTGCTCCATTTCTTGTAAGGGATTCTTGCCTGCAGTAGTAGATAAAATGGTCATCTGAATTAAATTCGGCCATTCCTGTCCATTTTAGTTCACTGATTCCTAAAATGTTGATGTTCACTCTTGCCATCTCCTGTTTGAGTGAAAAAGCTGACTTAAAACTCAGCATTCAAAAAGCTAAGATCATGGCATTCAGTCCCATCACTTCATGGCAAATAAATGGGAAAAAATGGGAATAGTGACAGACTTTATTTTCTTGAGCTTCAAAATCACTGCAGATGGTGACTGCAGCCATGGAATTAAAAGATGCTTGCTCCTTGGGAAAAAAAGCTATGACAAACCTAGAAATCATATCAAAGAGCAGAGACATCACTTTGTTGACAAAGGTATGAGTTTTCCAGTAATCATGTACAGATGTGAGTTGGACCATAAAGAAGGCTGTGCACTGAAGAATTGATGGTTGATTTGATTGTTCAAATTGATGCTGTTGAACTGTGGTGTTGGAGAAGACTCTAGAGAGTCCCTTGGGCAGCAAGGAGATCAAACCAGCTAATCCTAAAGGAAATCAACCCTGAATATTCGTAGCAAGGACTGATGCTGAAGCTAAAGCTCCTGTTCTTTGGCCACTTGATGGGAAGAGCTGACTTACTGGAAAAGATAGTGATGGTGGGGAAGATTGAGGACAGGAGAAGAGTGTGGCAGAGGATGAAATGGTTGGATGGTAGCATTGACTCAATGGACATGAGTTTGAGCAAACTCTGGGAGATAGTGAAGGACAGGGAAGCCTGGCATGTTGCTGTCCATGGGGTTGCAAAGAGCAGGACACGACTTAGCAACTGAACAACAACAACAAACCATTTGAGGCAGTACCAGTACCCTGCCCCAATCTGCACTATTGTTTCGAGGTTGCTCCTCCCTTGTCTCTGTATCCCCTTCCTTCCCTGATTAGTAACTGTTTCAAATCTGCCCTTTGGAACTCAGGGAAGGTCATGGAGGCTATAGGCCAGTCCCCACACACAAGGAACAGGAGACGTAGAAAGGCTTCTATGCCCAGAGCCCCGTGGGGTCCCGCTGGGTTTCACTACCTGATCTCTTTTCTCATCTCCCACCATTGTCCCTGTCATCACTCTCTTCTAGGGACACCTGCCTACTTGCTGCTTTTTGATCAGACCACACTTCCTCCCACCGCAGGGCCTTTGCACTTGCTGTTCCCAGTGCCTGGAATGCTCTTCCACATGTCTTGCTGCCTCAGTTATGCCTCATCCCCCTACCATTCTAGTCCCTGGCAGCTTTATGTCTCTATGTCTTTGCCTACACTGTGCGTTTCATATAAATTGAATCATTCAGTTTGTGTTCTTTTTGTGACTGGCTTCTTTCACTTAGAAATTGAGTAAAATGTGTTTAAGATTTATCCGTGTGTATTAGAAATACCTCAGTTCTTTCCCTCCTGTGCCTCTCCTAACTCTTACACTACCGTCATACTCACAACACTTATAATACTTCCAGGCACTAAATGTAGGGGGAGGCTTCCCCCCAAGCAATTCTCTGAGACTGAGACCCCAGCTGGGTGTTCTACAGTCTAACTCAATTCTAACACTACCTACCTGGAGACAGTGTCAGTCACACAGGACTGCTCCCACCCTGCTTCAGATGATGGTCGCCAGTCCAGGTTTTCACCTGGGCTTCCAACCAATGGGCTTTAAATCTGAAGCTCCCAAGACCTCCTCTTCAGTTTCAGGTAATTTGCTGATGCAGCGCCACAGAACTCCAGGAAACACTTACTACCAGTTTATTAAATTAACCAGTTTATTAAAGGATCTGATAAAGGATACAGTTGAACAACCAGATAAAGAGACATATAGGGTTAGGTCTGCGAGGGTCCTGAGCACAGGAGATTTGGGGTGTATCATCCTCCTGGTACATGGATGTATTCACCAACCTGGAAATTCTGCAGTCCCCACACCTCCAGGATTTGTTTGGAGGTGTCATCATGTAGGCATGATGGATCATTTACTCCATTTCCAGCCTTTCTCCCTTCCCAAGAGAATGGGGAGCATGGAAGAAAATTCCAAGCACTAACCGTAGTGCCCAAATATAAAATTCACCAGAGGAAATTTGAAGATGTAATTGACTCTATTCAGTAATGAATGAATTGAGCAGCATCCCATCTAGGAAATAGAAAGGAGCACCATTTCTGATTGCTCTAACTGATGGAGGCTAGAGATGGAGTCCCATCTCCTACCTCGAGGGAGCCCCCACACTCTGAGGGTCTGGGCAGGTACACAGATCGCCACACACACCTGCACTGTGAGCCTCCCAGTGCCTGCTGATCTCTCCATCCCCCACGGAGCCACTCAGTGTTCACTCACCAAACGGATGAACTGACACTCTAACTGTACTTCCTAATCTTCAGTGGCAGCAGTCTAGGCCTGAAGAGCCACTGCCCCTCAAATTCCAGGGCTCTCCAAACTTCTACACTGAAAACTGAACTCATCACTCACTCCCCTAAACTGCCCTCCCCTCTGTGTGCCCCATCTCAGCCAAGGTGTCACCCTCAACCCCTTCATCATTCAAAAGAGATTCTCCATGCAGTTACTATATTCCAGGCCCCTGCCAGGCACATGAGAGGAAGCAGTGACAGAGGAGAGGTAAAGTCCCTGCCCTCTAGGGCTTTAGTGTGGTTCTCTACACTGTCAGATAGCACCACCCCTTTTTAATTAATATTTTTAATATTCTCCTCTTTAAATTCATAGATAATATAACCCACTTATACATATATTGAAAAATCAATATAACATAATGAATATAAAAGGGGAATAAAAGGATCATTAGAATACAATGGGCTTCAATCTATAAATGCTCAGGAGGTGGCACAGTGGTAAAGATGCAAGAGATGCAAGAGACATGAGTTTGATCTCTGGGTTGGAGTAAATGGCAACTCACTCCAGTATTCTTGCCTGGGAAATCCCATGGACAGAGGAGCCTGGTGGGCTGCTATCTACGTGGTCACAAAAGAGTTGGACATGACTTAGCAACTAAACAATGACAACAGTAAATATACCAGAAGACATAAGGAAACAGTCATGTACTTACACCTACTTAGAACAAAGAAGTCTGGACTTAAGAGAGGGAAGACAGGGACTTCCCTGGTGGTCCAGTCATTAAGAATCAACCTTATAATGGAGGGGACATGGTTCCATCCCTGGTTGGGAAACTAAGATCCACATGCTGTGGGGCAACTAAGCCCCATGCCACAACTGGAGGGTCCCACAACAAACACAGATAGATCCAGACATGTTGTATGGGGTTCATTCCATGGTCAAGCAAAATCCTCAAACAATTAGATTTGTCAGCAGGCATCTAGGTGAATTTCTTCTTTCTCAGTCGTAAGTCATGTTGCCATCATGGATGTGATTTTCCAAAGTGGTGATGAAGTGAAGTGAAGTGAAGTCGCTCAGTGGTGTCCGACTCTTCGCGACCCCATGGACTGTAGCCCGGGCTCCCTGGTCCATGGGATTTTCCAGGTGTGAATACTGGAGTAGGTTGCCATTTCCTTCTCCAGGGGATCTTTCCGACTCAGGGATCAAACCCAGGTCTCCCACATTGAGGCAGACGCTTTACCATCTGAGCTACTAGGGAAGCCCCAAAGTGGTGATAAGTCCTTAGTAAAGCTCTAAGCAAAGCAAATCTTGGTCTCCCCTTGATTTACACAGTGGTTGCATTCCTGGAAATGTCAGCATATGTTAAAACCAGGCCAAAGAAAATACTGAGTTTATTTGTAAAAGAGTTCATTTCCAAGCTCAGTTAACTACAATAGACAGGTTACCTACAGGAACATCTGGTTGGGCTTCTCAAAGTCCTGTGAGAACATTCTCTGCCGGGCAGTACTGTCCCAGTATTGCTGGACAGCTAGCATCCCCAGCCAGTGACCCCTGTCACTGCATCCATTGAAATACCCCATGCAGTTTAAAGTATTCCATGGGGAACAGTACCCCTTCCATGAGGAACACTGGTCTAGAGGGTCAATACGCAAACAGTTGATCCCAACCCAGCATAACACGTGCTCTGATATGGATTGCAGGGCCTATAGGAGTGCCAAACCTGGGGCATCTCAGCAGCTGTGGGTTTAAAGCAGACAGATTGCTACAAGCAGATAAGACTTAAGGGAGGCCAATTTTGCAGGCAGAAAGATGGGAAGGAAAACAGGGGGCCAGGCAGAAGGCCTTTAGATGAATGATAATCTATGAGTTGTGTGGGAAATGCAAGGATTAGAGCCCAAAGGGTCAGGTGGTGAAAGGCTGGAGGAAGAGGCAGGATCTAGACCCTCCCACACCTATCTCAGGAAGCAGTTTGGACTCTATTCTGGGGAGGATAAGGGGAGCCATCTCATGTATGATGTGTTTTACTCATAAGTGCATTACTTTTTAATGAACTCTGATCAAAAGAGTTGTCCTCTTGAGGCCCATTTTGGGAATAGTATCTTACTTCTCCAGAAGTAAGGCCTGGAAATGCAGGTGCTGATCGAACCAAAGGCGCTGATCGAACCAAACTGACCTGACCTATTCCTATTTGCTTACTCTGGGGCCTGGCTTTGCTTTATCTGCTGTATGTAGGTTAAGTTCCGAGAAGCTATTTAAACAGTGATAAAGCTTCCCTGGAAGCAGATCATGACTTCCAGCACAGCCCTCCCCCTAGGAAACCCAGCCTGTGGGCTGCAAGATTAATGGCATAGGCTCCAGAAAGCCCATTCCCACAGTCCCCACAGGGGACAAAAGAGCTCACGGCCGCTTGTAAGGGACAGTGCCTCTTCTCAGTGAAGGTGCCAAGGCAATAAAGGCAAGATCCCCAGGCAAACCTGGTCCCCAGCCTCACCCCATAAAGGGTTCTGAAGATTCTGTGATTAATGTGGCACCCTATAACATCTTTTAATATGCTTGAACAAGCAGAAGCTAGTATATTGGCAAAACACCTGTTGAATTCCCCCATCCTCCTGGATTAATCAGAAAGATGCAGGGAAGTGAACTAAATCAGTCTTCCTACACAGACTTCCAAACAGTCCTCCAAACGCAGAAATGAATATTGGATCATTCGGGGCTGCACCATCAGCTAGGTAGCTCCATAGTGAATTCTGGGAGACAGTTTATGTTAGGGTAACAGGGTTTGAGAGGGGTTGGGGTTCCCAGACAGATTCCTTTGTTCTTTTTGTGTAAACCATCATCCCAGGGCCTCTTTACAGCTCGCTGGGACTTTCCAAGAGGTCTTCCTGAACCATCTTTCTATGTGATTACACCTTTCTCGTAGCAACAGTGAAAGCAACCCGACTTCAAATAGTGTGGGACCTAAGGCATTTGGACACCATTTTACCCCACAGACACCCCCACCTCCCTCTCTGATACTGAAAGTTTGGGAGGGACCATAAAGATTATTTCACAGGTGAATAAACTGATGCTCAGAGAAGGACAATTGCTTGCCCAAGGTCACAGGGAATAAGTAGGAATTGGAAACCCAAGCCTAGGCTTATCACATACATGCAAGTGTGTTAGTCACTCAGTTGTGTTGGATTCTTTGTGACCTCATGGACTGCAGCCTGCCAGGCTCCTCTGTCCATGGAATTCTCTGGGCAAGAATGCTGGAGTGGGTAGCCATCCCCTTCTTCAGGGTATTTTCCTGACCCAGGGATCAAACCCACATCTCCTGCATTGCAGGCAAATTCTTTACCGTCTGAGTCAACCACTTGCATGCAAAACCACACATAAATATATCTGTGAAAGTCTTCCTTGTCCCCAGGGCAGTGACCAAGTGAACTGTCACTAAGAGGGAGTTGTTCATACAGTTATGAAATAAATGTTCTAGATCCACATTCAGTGCTGAAACCACTGGCCATGTATGGCCATACTTGAAATGTAGCTAGTTCAAACTGAGAATGCTGTTAAGTGTGAAATGCACACCAAATTCCAAAGGCTTAGTCTGAATAAAAGAATGTAAAATATTGCCTTAGCAATTTTTATATTGATTAATTACTAAAATTACAGTGTTTTAGATATATCTGGTTAAATAAAACTATTATTAAAATTAAATTCACCTGTTTCTTCCTTATTTTTTCACTTTTTAAAATGTAGCTAATAGAAAGTTTAACATTACATATGTGACTTCTACTCTGTTTCCGTTGGATGGAGCTTCTACAGGATACAGCAGAGCACAGAACAGACAAAACTCATGCCCTCCTGAAGTTTACCCCCGGGGAGGAGAGAGACAACAAATAAACTAGTGAAATAAGTGCTCTAGAAAAATAAAGCAGGGAAGCAGGTTAGAGAAGGAAGGAGAAGTTGACATTTAAAATGGGTTTATCAGGACTTCCCTTGTGGTCCAGTGGTTAAGAATCTGTCTGCTAACACAGGGTACATGGATGAAGATTCCACATGCCATGGGGCTACTAAGCCCATGGGCCACAACTACTGAAGCCTGTGGGCCCTAGAGTGTGTGCTCCGAAAACAAGAAAAGCCTCTGCAGTTAGAAGCCCATGTATCACAGCTAGAGAGTAGCCCTACTCGCCACAAAGAAAAGCCCACACACAGCAACCAAGAACCATGCAGTCAAAAACAAAAAATAATAAATATGATAATAATATTGTAAAAAATTAAACAGAATGATCAAGAAAGGCTTTATTTATATTAGCCTTCAAGAAAATGCAAGGAGACACAACTTCATCCCCCTCTAGGAGGGTTGTAATCACAAAGACAGGTAATAAAAAGTGTTGGAGAAGATGTGGGAAATTGGAACGCTATAACACTGCTTGTGGGAATGTAAAATGGTGCAGCCCCTTTGAAAAACAGTCTAGCACTTTCTTAAAAAGTTAAACAGAGTTTAACCAGCAATTCTCTCTTGGGTATTTACCCAAGAGAAATGGAAACATGTTCAGCAAAAACTTGTACATGAATGTTCATAGCAACGTTATTCCTATTAGCTAAGAAGTGAAACACCTAAATGTCCATTGATGTTGTATGTCCATACAAGAGAATATCATTCGACCCTAAAAAGGAATGCAGTTCCAAAACATGAATCTTGAAAACATTATACTCAGTGAAAGAAGTCTGTCACAAAAGAGCGTATCGTATCTGATTCCATTTAATTCCATTCCATCTAATTCCATGAAATGTTCAGGATAAGCAAATACATTGAGACAGAAAATAGATAGGTGGGGAGGGTTGAGGAAACCAGGGAGAAATGAGGAGTGGCTGCTAATAGGTCTGAGGTTTCTTCTTGGAGTGATGAAAAATGTTCCAACTGACCATCATGAGGGTAGTGCAATTCTGTAAATTTACTAAAGCCCACTGAACTGTATACTTTAAATGGGTGAATTGCATGATATATTAACTATAGTAATAAAACTGTTATGAAAAAAGAAAATAAAGACTTCATTGAGAAGCCTTTCAGTGAAGATATTTGAGCAGACTTTTGAGTGAGCCAAGTGGCTGGCGGGTGTGGCGCATTCCAGGCAGAGAAAAGAGAAAGTACAAAGGCCCTGAGGAAAGAGCAGGATTAGCTCTTAAGGAACAGGTTAGAGCAGGATGAGGGGGACAGCAGGAGGCACTGAGTCAGAGGGATGGGGCAGCAGGTCATGTAGGGTGTTTCAGGCCGTGAGAAGGACTTTGGCTTCTCTACTGAACGAGATAAGTCACTTTAGGCTTTAGAGCAGAGAAGGGCCAAGTGGATGCCCAGTCTGGCTGCTGCATTGAGAATAGCCTTCAGGGGTCATGTACAGAGCAATGAGAAAGTTGTTATATTGTCTGAACATTTCAGTTGCACTAACATGATTTATGTCTGTTATAGGTTTGAACCCGCTAGAATAGGGAGTGCGTGCATGCTCAGTCGCTCAGTCGTGTCCAACTCTTGGCTACCCCATGGACTGTAGGCCACCAGGCTCCTCTGTCCATGGGATTTTCCAGACAAGAATACTGGAGCGGGTTGCCATTTCCTTCTCCAGGGGATGTTCCCCACGCAAGGATCCAACCCGAATCTCCTGAATCGGCAAGTGAATTCATCACTACCAAGCCACCCAGGGAAGCCCCCTGACTAGATGATTCTAAATTTTGCATGGGAATTCAAAGGAGCTATTGTGGGGACTTCTTTGGCAGGTGGATTCTTTAACACAGAGCCACCTGGGAAGCAGAATGGGGAGGGGTTGGCAAATTGCAACCTGCAGGGGGGTGGGGGGTGGTAAAATTCAGCCCACCACCTATTTTTGGCCAGCTTGTGAACTAAACTGCTTTTACATTTTTCTAAATTGTTGACAAAAATCAAAATAGTAATACTTTGTGAGACATAAAGATCATATGAAATTCAAATTTCAGTGTCCATAAGTAAAGTGTTACTAGAACACTTCCAGGCCCATTTGTGTGTATAGCTGCTTTCACAGCAGAGGTGAGTAGATGGAACACGGACAAGAGACTGTGTGGCCTGCAAAGCCTAAAATACTTCCCATCTGGTCCTTAACAGAAAAAATTTGCTGAACCATACAACAATTCCCAAATATTTTGGTCTTAGGACTCTTTTTCATCTTAAAAATTGAGGATCCCAGATTTTGTTCATAGAGGTTATCAAGATTTACCATTTAGAAATTAAAAGTGCAGCAAATAGCATTTCTTCATTCTTTTTAAGCACAGGGAACTCTGCTCAGTGTTGTGTGGAAGCCTGGATGAGAGGGGAGTTTGGGGGAGAATGGAAACATGTATTTGTATATTGCTGAGTCCCCTTTTCTGTGCACCTGAAACTCACATTGTTGATTGGCCATACTCAAACATAAAAAGTTTTTTTAAAAGAGCATGTGATCCCCTACAAGTATTTTTAAATATATAGTAAGTAATTAAAAACATAATTAACCCACTGCAACACTGAACCTGGCTTTGATGAACTGGCTTACTCATGTTATGATGTAACCTACCACAGTAATCCACGAGAGAGATGAGGGGGACTTGGACAACCAGATAGTGATGGACTGCTATAGAGCTGGCTGTAGACAGGCTGGCTTCTAGACATAACAGGCTGTGCTAATGGACTAAGTGTGGGGTATGAGGAGAAGAGAGGAAACGAGGATGCCTCCAAGGATTTTAAAGGTGCTTAAAGGGATCAATGGGGCAGCGTGCGGGAGAAACAGGTTGGTCGGTGAGACTGACCCCCTCCTCCCTCAACAATAAGACAGTTACCATCAGGTTGGGAGTCTCATTCTAGGCCACGCAGGAACATCCAGAGTAGTTTCTGGGCAAGGGTCTAGAATAGGTCCAAAGAGGTGATTCAGGAAGGGAGAAAGTGGGTTCACTCAGCTTGCTCTGTATGAAAGGGCTTGGGCAGGAATTCCCTTGAGGTCCAGTGGTTAGGAGTCCGAGCTTCCATTGCAGGGGGCTCAGGTTCAATCCCTGATTGGGAAAATAATCCCACATGCTGTGCAGCCAGCCCCCTTCCCCTACCGCCCAAAAAGAAAAGGCTTGATCACTTAGTCCTCCAGGAGGAAAATCTATTCCAAGTCAGGTACATTTGGGTAGCTATTTGATTCAATGTGTAAACAGGTCCAGAGAATGTATTCTTTTAAAGAAAATTGATTCAATATTTACTAGGACCTTGTCCTAGAGCCTAGGGATAGAACCAAAAAGAAAAAAAAATGTGGTACCAGTCCTCCTGATTCTTAGTATTTGAGAGGGCATGTCACCTTTTCTGAGATTATTTTTTCATCTGTGAAATGGGATAATAATGCCAAACTCTAAAGACTTGTGAAGTGTTCATGGAATAATCCTATTCAGTAAACATAAAGGATCCAACACAATCCTGGGCACAAAGTAATCAATGCTTCTTCTCCCTCTCCTCACTCTTCTCTCAAACACACATCCCTCCTTCAAAAAAGATAGCCCCAAGCTATGTATGCATTCATCCACCAAATATTCATGAAGAATCTACTATATGTAAAAGGAGGGAGATACAGGAAAGTTACAAGACACGCTGTTCACTGCTAGAATATAGGCCAGATTTAAAAAGGGGTTGTGAGGCACCCTTGTGTGTGTGCCTATGTGATGGGATCGACTGAGTAACAGCTCACAGAATATAAACAGCAGCTATGTCAGGGGAGAGGCTAAGGTAAGTGCTCTCTAAACAAAGATAAGATTCCAGGAGGAATGAGGTTTAAATTACCCCTAAGATAGAAAGGACTCAGATGAGCCAAGATAGAGGTCCTACTAGTAGGTGGCCTGAAGCTGATAAAAATTTAGAGGTAGATTAGCAAAAGATTTGAGTGTAGAAGAGAGTGACTCACTGGGCTCATGGGAAGATTTACTGTAGAGGGATGATTTACTGTAAGAGATATTCTTGCCCCGGCCCTGGGCCCAGAGCACCTCATCTCTGCCATCAAGATCCACTTAGATTCTAGGTCCTATTAATAGATTAACAACCTGCAGATCAAGGACATTTCAGCACAAAGAATAGCTAGTCAATGAGGAAGGACCTTGGAAAGAAGGAAAGAAATCCATGTTTTCTTGTATCTACTCAGACCTTTAACTCCTGTCTAGTTACTCCTTGGGCATTTTGTAGCATTTATCCCTCTTGTTTTCCTTCCAAATTCTACAAAGTGCCAAGAACCCCTAAACTACTCCTTGTTGCTACCTTCTGATGTTACATCCTTTACAAAGACCACAATTGCCTAGGGCTTGGCCCCCTTCAAACTTCAGTAAGCACATGTTCTCCTGCCCCTAGACAGCATGATCAAGATAGCCAGGACCCAGATTTAAATCCACCCATCACCAGCTGCGTGACCTTGGGCAAGTCACCTTTTCTGAGATGATTTCTTCATCTGTAAAATGGGATAATAACGCCAAACTCTGTAGACTAAACCGGTGTTCATGGAATAACCCTCTTCAGTAAAGTATCCAACACAATCCTAGATGCAGAGTAGGTAATCAGTTCTTCTCCCTTCATCCACCCTCCCCTCAAACACAGTTTTTTCAGGGACCACACCCAACAGCTGGAAGCAGCAGAAGCACATATGGAATCAGAGAAGGAGGTGAGAGTCCTGCTTTGCCCCTTCCCAGTTGAGCGGCATTGGGCCAGTCACTTTGCCTCACTGAGCCTTGGGTTTCTCATCTGTAACTAGGAAAGTATATGCCACACCCCTCCTCACAGCATTGCTGTAATAGTTCAAAAGAGAGGGCCTCTTTTAGGGCAATGGCAATAGTGATCACAAAGGATTTAATGGAGTATTCTATTTATCACCTGTGAGAGGAGGGACTCCCAGAACTGAAAACACAGTCCTCTTTGTAGAAGTTCTGGTTTTTCTGCCAGGAATACTTGGCATGCAAATGAGTAGCATGTTCACAACTGTAAAAGAATGTATCAGAGCAGGATGTGAGCACACAGAATTCTGGCTTCTTTGTGGGCAAGGGGGAATGAATCTCAGATGCTTGTTAATAGTGATTGTGTGGTTCAGAAAAGGTTTCCGTTTCCTCAACGCTAATGTGGGAGAAAGAGGAATTATAGATGGAAAGAATCTTATAAAGGCCTCTCTCTGCTCTAAAGTTCCACATTCTCTGAATCTCTGGTCATAGATATGGCCTTCTTTCCCACAGCTGTTCACTACAAATGTCCAATATAAATGAAGGATGGTGAGGCGGTCTCCGAAGACTGGTCAGCCATCCCCTGGGCTTCTGAATTGTTTCCTGCCCATCTGATAGCAATTGATTATGCCTCTGATGACTCTTACCCTATCAACAGGGAGGCTTGTCTGTTTAGCTGATGGCTGCTACTTTCACCAGAGTGTGGCAAAATATTGTCAGAAAACCCCAACCAGGAACCTCAGATACAAAAGGAAAATGTAGAAATACCAGGGGTCATCTGCCAAACTTAGATCCCTGCTCCTACTGGAACACCGACCTTCAGTCTTAGCAACTCAAAGCCAAGGCCAGCAGCATCAACATCACCTGGGAACTGGTTGCTCGCCCAGCTTCTTCATCCCTGGAGAACTAAATCAAGACACTCTGGGGGTGGAGCCTCCCAAGTGGTTCTGATGCATTGCTCTCAGTGGTTAAAGAAACAAACCATCTATTTTAAAGCACGAAGTCCTGGCCTTCTCATCAAAGTCCAGGTGTGGGCTGAGCCAGTGCTGGAGTCCAGCTGAGGTTCTGCTACCTCCCAGCCATGGAACCCTGGGCAAGTTACTGAACGATTCTCAGCCTCAGTTTCCTCACCTGTAAAATGGAGATAATACCTACAGAATCAGCTGTCCTGGGATTAGAAATAATCAATGTGTGAGCTGGACCCGTAAAAGGTACCTAGTCAGCGGTGGCTCCATTTGCTGCAGTGGATGGCATTTCTTTAAAAGCCCCAGGAGACGTCCTGGCCTTTGTCACAATAAGCTTCTGCACACAGTCTTTTAAACTCTCCCGAAGTCCCACGTTTGGATCGAAAGTCCCAAAGAAAGACTAGCAAATCCCGTCCTCCTCCCTAAGGGACCCAAAAGGCCTGAGATACTCTGCCCAGGCCGTGGTCAAAGGCCAGATCAGGCCAGAGAGACCTTAGAGGTCTCCGCGGAGGGGCTGGGCCCAAGGTCAGGCTGTGAGATGCTGGCAGAACTGGGCCCTGGCTGCATCCACGCACTCACAGTCCAGAGCTCTCCCCCTGCTCCGCGCTGACGCCCTGCGCCCCACTTGCCCCCACTGCAGCCTTCAAATGGATCGGCCCAGGCCCGGCACCCTCAGCCTCGCGCCCCCTGGACTCCCGGCGGCCGGAAGTTCCCGGGTCCGCCCAACCCACGCGGGCGCGGGCGCCAGACGGGCCGGGCAGCGCCTCCCGAGGCCAGGCCGCCCCCTGGCGGGCCCGGGGCGCGCGGCAGCCGGGAGCCGGGCGCCCGGCCGCGGG
>ML661900.1:2270580-2398429 GCA_007570785.1 Antilocapra americana | reverse complement strand
CGGGCCCGCTTCCCCGCCCCTCCGGCGGGCTGCGGGGCGCGGCGCGGCGGGGCGGGGCGGCGGGTCCGGCGGCCGTCGGAAGCTGCCCGCCGGGGGGGCTGGCGAGGGCCGCGGGCGCGGGGCTCCGGCGGCCGCGGATGGGAGGCGGCGCCCGGGCGGGCGAGCGACGGCGCCGCGGCCACCATGGGGAACAAGCAGACCATCTTCACGGAAGAGCAGCTGGACAACTACCAGGTGAGTCCGGCCGCCCCCGGATCCCTAAGCGGCGCCCTTCGTCTCCCTCCCTTCTTTTTCCCGTCGCTTGCCGAGGCCTTCCGAAAGCCGGTTCGCCAGGTTCAAACCTTGCTTCTGCCTTCAGCTCGACGCGTGACCTTGGGCCGGTGACTTCTCCAAGCCTCAGTTTCCCCAGCCGAGGAATGAGAGAGCTTTTCAGTTAGAAGATTCTCTTTCTGCTCCCCTTTCCTCTCTCTCTCATTCAGACTTCTTGCTCTTGGCCCCAGTCTGGACCCAAACCCCTTCCCGACCATTCATCCCAGAGCCCACGTTGGCGCTGAGGTGGAGTCCTTAAACGTGGGCTGGAGGGAGGACTCTCCCACCCCTCAAAACCCGGGAAGCCGCTGAGGAGAGTGAGTCTGTACAGCAGAAGCGAGCTGGGTTGGAAGTGAAGGGCGTCAGTCCCCAGATGTGATTCTGGGTTGGGGATGTCTTGTTACCCATTGGGGTCTTTCCCTCTGGCCCCAGCATGGAAGTAGTTGGTGCAAGAAGGCAAGCCAGGTACCAGCCTTATATGGTCACCTCTCCGAGCTCCCGTAGGCCCCAGCAACCGCCCCTGTAGACCCTCCTAGGTCCCTCTGCTTCCAGAGTTAGGGAGCTGTCCAGATCAGACCCCAGTGCCCTTCCACCCATGTGCAAAGTTTACTGTGATTGCAGGATGGAACCTGAACTCCTGACTTGCGCAGAGCCCTGGCCAGCCTGCCAAGGCTCCTTTCCTGCCCTGCACACTGCGGCCACCGCAGAACTATCTTCCTTGCCTTGACACGCCAGGCTCTTTCCTCCCTCTTTTTGCCCATTCTCTAGGATGCTGCTCCTCAGTCTTCAAATGAGCTCGCTCATCCTCCCAGGCCCAACTCTGATGCTTCTTTCCAGACTCTGCCAGGCAGAGGGGCCTAGACAGTATTGTGGCCTGTGTGGAGCATGACTGGGGGAGATGAAAACCAGCAGGGTCTCCGTGACTGCCCCTTGCTTTCGTGAACATTTCAGAATCAAGCTTGAAGTATGGGTCCTCTGATGTGGGCACCCCTTTTCCTCCTGGAAGTGCTGGTTGTCAATACCAGTGCTTTCTCAGCTCCACGTGAGGCCCTGAGAAGGAGTGGGGGGCGCCTCATCAATGGAGTTCCTTCTGTGTACCCAGCGCTGTAATGGATGCTCTCTATGCATCAAGTCATTTGATCATCACCGAGATCAGGATTATTAGCCCTATTTTACAGGAGAGTAAACAAAGGCTGAGGAGCCATTCAGTACCCTGCTCAGTGAAAGTTCATGAAGAATTTGACTTGTGAACCCAAGGCTCACTCCTTTTGTTGGGGCTGGGGGCTGTGTGTGCTCTTTGTCCTCAAGGCCCTCCCCTCTGGAGAGACCCAGGTGGTGAGTGTGCTCTAGGGGAGGGCTCTAGGGGGCCATGGGAGACCTGGAGGGAAGGGAGGGCTTTGCTTTGAATGGTAGGTCTGGAAATAAGACAGCACTTGCACAGACCTTTGAAAGATTGGTAGCATTTTGCTCATCAGGGTCCCGGAAGAGGCCTTCCAGGCCGAGGGAACTGCTTGGGTAAAGACCTGCATGTGGGCCTGAGCAAGCAGGCAGGCCACGCTCAGAGGAGTCCCATCGTAGGGGTGGGGAGCCTCGGTTTCCACTCAGTCCAGCCTGGCGTTGAGTTACCCTTCGGAGTCAGGCCCAGTGCCGGGTTCTGATCCTTTGCCAGAGGCTGAGCTCGGTGGGAAAAGTGAGAGCTGTGAAACCGGGGAGTCCGCGTCTCCCTCTCTGAGACTCTCTAGCCGGCCAGGGCTGGCGGGGTGACCCCGAGTAACAGCCACCATCCCCCAGCCGATCCCCAGAGTTTCCTGCACTCTTCCCCAGTCCTGATCCCCAAAGTTCAGGTGCCTTCCCAGACCACCTCTCCGCCTTCCAGATCCACCCCCTCCCCGACGCCTCAAACTGCCAAGGGCCCACTGCCTTCCCCAGGCCTCCAGTGCTCCTCCAGCTGGTCTGACACTCTGCTCTGCTGTGGCCCATGTTTTCTGTCAAGAACAAGTCCTGTGACTCAGCCTCTTTGGGGGCTCACTTGGGGATCCCCTCCTCCATCTCCACAGCCGGAAAGGGGCCAGGCCTCCAGTCTAAGGTGAACTGAAGATGCAGTTTCCATCCACACACTGCTACCACAGTCCTTCAGTTTCTCACTCCATTCCCTTCCCTCCTTCTCATTTTCTTTCAGCAGACACAGCATACATCTCCATTGTAAAGCAAGTTTTTCTTTAAAAAAAAGAATTTCTTGGCCCAGAGTTGCGCTGTACGCACATTAGCCAACCCTCTATTGCTGCCGGAGGCCCTAGGGAGATGTCCATCTCTCGGTTGTGCATGCCTGGAGCAGAAGTGCAGGGTCAAGGATGTGCTGGATGTTTCTAAAACATGGGCGGGACCCTCTCCTCCCCCTGGAATTCCGCAGGGTCTTGGGATAATAGCCTAAGCAGAATGCAGAGCAGAGCTCACCCCGGCCTAGTCTGGGGTCAGCCAGCCTCCAGACTCATTCTTCATTCCTTCCCCTGGCACCCCAATTTCCAGGCACACCGAAGGGCTTCTAGCCAAGCATGGCCTCATCTCTGGCCTTGTTCTCCTGGTGCCCTCCCCTCACTTCTTTATCAGCCCAGTCTGACCCATCTTTCTGTCCATGCCTGGCCTCACCCTTTCAAGACAAGTTCCTTGATATCTTCCCCCCAGTTTTTCTTGTTGCCACAGAATGGTTTATACCCAGTCATCAGTGTTTACTCTCCATCCCTGCTCAGGTACAGAAAAGGCAGTGGAGAACATTGAATGAATGGATGATTGGATGAATACTTGTTAAAGTGCAGCTCTGAGGAAGGGAAGGAACTCCAGCAATTCTGAAGTCCTGGCTTGAAGTCATGGAGAGGCTATAGTTCTGTGCACTTTAGTAAGCCACCATCCTCTTCTGGGTCTCGGTGTCCGCAGCTCTCAAATGGGAATGATACTAGCTCTGTTGTGCTCGTGTCAGGGGTTCTTGTGGGTATCAGCCAAGCTGATCCCCTGTAGTGGTTGGCTGGGCGATGCCCAAGCTTGCGTTGGCAGAGTGCTATGGAGAGTCCACTCCAGCTGGGACTGGCTGTGGCTTGGCTCGGGACCACTGGCACAGGCAGACCAGTAGGGAGGCTACCTGGGCAAAATACTCCTGAGTTGAGCTTTGGAACATGGAAGGGATTTGGGCAAGCTGGACAAGGTGGGGGAAGGCACTCCAGCTGGGACAGAAGCATGAATATAGGCTTGGAGGAGGAACTCCAGACTTAACTGCCGTGATATTTGCACTTCTACTATAGAAACCTGCCTGCCCTGTCTTCTGCTGCCAGAGTCCTGAGGGCCCACCTCACCTGAATTAGGCCCCCTCCATCCCTCACTCCTGTCCTTTGTGACCCTAACCTGAGCTGGAACTCTTCCCTGAAGACCTGTCCCTGTGAACTGGCAGGGGCCAAGCAGTGACATTTGTTCTCAGTGGAATATAAGGAAGAGTTCCTGCAGACCTGTGGCTCTTACTCCTTGGATAGCTGAGCAGATGGAGGTGGGCAGGGTTTTTGTTTTGTCTTCAGGATGAGAGCAGACACAGCTGCGGGCTCTGAAAGGATGTCTTTGGAGCACGGGATGCTGGATGGAGTGTCCAAAATGTGGAGGGAAGCCCCGTGAACTGTGGCCTGTATCCTGCACCTTAGCTTGTTTGCTTCTCTCACTGCCCTTTTCAGAGAGGCAATATCCCATTTTACAGATGCAGACACTGAGGTTCCAAAAAGAGGCTGATTTGCCTAAGGATCCAAAGCAAGATGAGAAGTTGAATCTGACTACCAACCCTTTTCCGCTGCCAGACTGCTCAGAGCCCTGAGAGGCTTTTAAGGCAACTGCCGTGTTCCTCCTCCATGAGCTGCCTCCCTGGGATGAGGTCCAGGGAAGTAAGTCAACAGACAAAAAAGCAAAACACCACTCAGTGAGCAGGTTCACGGCAGCTTTACTGGTAATGTTAAAAACCTAGAAATGGCTGTGTCTAAATGTTCAGAAAGAGGAGAAAGGTTAGGTGAAGCAGGGCCAGTGCCTTCAGCGAGATATTCCCCAGCCAGCAAATTGCTAATATAACTGCTGTGGAAGGGAGGTTTATGTGGAAAAGTCTGGTCATTCATCCCCCAGTCTGTATTGCGCACGCACCGTGTATCATATGGGAATACACAGCGGAAGCAGGAGATGGAGTGGTGGGTATCAGACTGCCTTGGGTGGACTGCGGCTCTGTTTCCTGTCAGCGGGCAGTGGTCAAGAAGCACATATGCCTGAGTTCAGCCCAGCCCTCTGGTCTGTGTGTGCGACTTAGGGCAAGCTCTTCAACTTTGCTGAACCTCGGTTTTCCCATCTACAAAATGGGGAGGTAATGCCTCGCTCTCTGCCCCATGTAGGCTAGTGATGAGAACTAAACAAAACTGGATATTCAGAGCACCTACTGACCAGCCCGTGATAATCACAGACTGGTTGTGGTGTAGTTCTCAGCTTCACATTGCAGTCACCTGATGACTTTGGAAACTGCTGGTGTCCAGATCCACCCTCAGGGACTCTGGCATAATTGATATGGGATTTGTTGGTGGTGATGGGAGAGGACACAGGGAGTTAAGCAGTCCCCAAGAGATTCTGCTCTAGAGCAGAGGCAAGCATCAACATCACGAGAAGAAACTTTTCTAAATGCAGGTGTCTGGGCCCCACCCTGCCAAAGTTGTTGATTGTAGGTCTGAAGAGAAGCCCAAGAATCTAAATTTCCACTAAGTCCCCAGGTGACGGTGATGTTGCTAGTCCAGGAACCACATTTTGAGGACCATTGATGTGGACAGATGGAAGTAGTTGCAATAAGGGACTAGGGTCATGTGAGAAGCTTTCCCATCTGTTGCCAATAAAACTCACACATCAAGACCCAGATACTTCCTTTCCAACCCAGAGGATAGGAGAGAGGAGAAAAGAGATGGGAGGGGAAGAGGATAGTCAGGGGAAGAGAGAGCAGAAGCCTGGACCTCTTCCACATTCATCCCTGACATCTCCACCATGCTGATTGGAAGCACCCTGGCCCTTCTCGCTGGGCAGCTTCAGGCCGTAGAAGCAGCTGTGGGGCTGAGAGAAGTCTGTCCTTGGAAGACCCAGCTGGGCGGCCTTTACTGCCTGCTTCAGGTTTCTGGGGTCTCCTGAGAAATCAGCCCACATGGTTTTCATCCTGTCTGAGTCTTAGGCCTGTGGGGCAGGAAATTCTCTGCCCACGTGGGGTGCGGAGGGGGCACTGCTTCCCCAGCCTGAGCCTCTTCGAGACCCTGCTGCTGCTAAGTCACTTCAGTCATGTCCAACTCTGTGCAACCCCATAGACGGCAGCCCACCAGGCTCCCCCGTCCCTGGGATTCTCCAGGCAAGAGCACTGGAGTGGGTTGCCATTTCCTTCTCTAATGCATGAAAGTGAAAAGTGAAAGTGAAGTCACTCAGTCATGTCCGACTCTCAGCGACACCATGGCCTGAAGCCTGCCAGGCTCTCCGTCCATGGGATTTTCCAGGCAAGAGCACTGGAGTGGGGTGCCAATGCCTTCTCCCTTCTAGACCCCACAGAGGAGCTGTTGCTGAAAGCAGAGCCTTAGCTCCCCAGCAGAAGCGCCTGTGCTTCTCAGAAGGGCCGGGCAGCCTGAGGGTCCTTAGCGCAACTCCTGCAGAGCAGCAGGTGGCTCAGGACAGACTAGGGGGGCCTGGAAATTACCACCAACTCTCCCTTTTTGGCTCTCCTTCAGGCTCCCACTGGAAACCCTAGATGTGCCTCCCGTGGGCCTGCTTCCTTGGGTCCTTCTCAACGTGCTGTGTAGTTGCCCCAGGGCCTGGGCTCCAGGTCTCACCCAGCGCAAGCCCGGCTGTCTGCACGCCTGGGCTGTGGCCATTGGCCCCTCGTCAGAGCCAGCTGTGGTCAGCTTCCCCGGGAGACCCCGCCTGCTCTGGGCTCCCTCATGCTCCAACAACAGGCCAAGGCGGAGGAGCCAGAGGCAGGGGATAAGCACAAAAGCCCTTCATGGTGGACATTTTATGAAGTGCTGGGTCCTTTTCCCCTCCATACTTCCCACCAGGCCTGGCATAGTAGCTGTCATCACCAGGCAGGCTGAGCTGTGGACAGGGGCGTGACAGTGGGGGTGAGGTTATCCAGACAAAGGCAGGACCCCCAAGAAGAGTTTAAAATGTGGGTGACCTCTGGACCCGAGTCCGGGGTCATGAGTCCAGGATCCTCAAGACCCACCCTGAGTCATGCCTACCTGGAGGACCCCATGCCTACCTGGGGAAGCTTCCACCCCAGCCTCTGTCCAGATGCTGCCAGCTCCTTCCTGCCTACCATCCTTCTCTCCCCAACACTAGCTTCTCCACTGCCTTCTCTAGCCTCATCTGTTCCTGTGGCTACAGATGCAGGTAGATGCTGAGGCTTCCCCAGCCTGTGTGCCTGGAACTCTCAGCCTCTGAGCAGGGGGTTCCTGCCACAGCCACTCAGGACACGCACCACCCGCTGCTCCTCGAGTCACCATCCTCAGGGGCTGCCGCACGGCTGTTGCCCCTGCAGCTGGGCAGTGCGACGCCCTGTCGGCCCTCCTGTTTTGTCTCCTGAGTGTCTCCCAGCCACTCCCCTCTCCCTCAGGGTATCCCCTGGCGCCTCAAATCAATGGCATCCACCACGGAACTCTCCATCGGCCCCCCAAATGCCCTCCCCCATGTGTGCCTCCCAGCCCCGCAACGTCACGCTCTCAGCTCCCTGGCTCAGGTCAGAAGCTTCAGGAGGCGGATTCTGGCCCCGCTAGACCGCTGCCCTCACGGGGCCCTGCTGCCCTCAGTGCAGGGCTGGTGGCGGTGGCTGTGTGGCTCTGAGCAAGGAAGGAAGGAGCCCCTGGCCCATACACCCGACTGTATGTGTGTTTTCCTTCCACAGGACTGCACCTTCTTCAATAAGAAGGACATCCTCAAGTAAGTGTGGCTCTTGTTCACCCCTCTGGGGGCAGGGGTGGGGCCAGCCACCCTGGGGGTGGAGGTACGGGGGTGTGTGTGTGCAGGATCCGCCCAAGCTGGGGATGAGCTTTTCCGCCTCCATCAGCAGCCTAGTGTGGGCTGCTGTGTGAACTCAGGAACTGGCCCACATCCTTCTGCCAGGAATGGAACATCTGCTGAGTGTGTGCCAGGCTCCATGGTGGATGGTTTCAGGAACATTTTCATTTAATCCTCACTGTGCCCTTGTAACAGGAGAATCCTTTTATCCTCACTTTACAGATGGGGCTGAGCATGGCCAAAGTCGCCCAGCCAGGGACTGAAGACCTAGCCTCTGACTCCTCACTGTTTCACTGCCCCTGAGACCTACCCGACTAGGAGGTCCCTGTTATTAGATCGGGATTCCTAAGAGCCCCCGTGCTCAGGCTCTGATGTCCTGCCATTCCTGAGAGGTCCAGAAGTCAGGGGCCTGGCAGGATGCCCTCACTGCCCTTGAGCTGTCCACTGAGAGACTCTTTCCAGGACAGTCGCTTTTTTGCGGGGTGGGGTGGACCTAGACAGAGATGAAGGTTGTTGGCAGCACCAGGACCAGATGGAGGGCAGGACTCATAGAATGCCAGGAAGCCTGGTCCCACAGGCCTTACCAGGCCCCACCACCTGGGCTTTTAGGTGGCACTAAAAGCCAGCATGGTCTCAGGACTGCTTTCCCTAGAGGTCTGAGGCTTGATCCTGTTAGACTACCCAAGGGAGATGCGGTCTGTCGGTGCCATGACCACTCTGCTCAGACAGTGTCCCTTGTTCCTTCCTTTGCCCAGGCTGCTTTTCCAGCTTTTCCCCTGGGTAAGTGGGGACACCCACTCCTACCACCTCGGAGAGACAGAGTCAGGGGCAAAGCCCGCAGGCCTCGGCATCAGCAGACCTGGGCTTCACTTCCCAGCTCTGGCCTCAGACAAGCTAGGAGCCTTGCTGAGCCTCTGATTCTTCTATAAAATGGGGGTAATGATACCTCCCCTCATAGCAAGGCTGAGAGAAGGAATGCCAGGGTGTGCTTTTTTGATAAACAGAATTTGGTCTGTAGCTTGAGTGATGTGTGGGTTGGGGTTCCCATCTGGACAGATGGTCCTCAGATCTGTCACAACATAGCGGTCACCCCAGCCCTTCCAGTGGCACCTCTTACCTTTGAGAGTTCTTGGCACAGATCCTCATTTAAGCCTCACCACATTAATTCTCTATTGCAGGGAGCTCCCACCATCCTCACCCCCCAACTCTGTAGATGCCAGGCCCGGGTTGCTTGTCCTATGAGGCCCACTACCATTTTTGTTGGGGCAACAAAAGCTCGTCCCTAGGCCTTTGCACAGGCTGCCCCGCTGTGTTCCAACACATCCTTAAGACCCACTCCAGAGTCATCTGCTCTTTGAGCTCCCACCTACCTTCCCCCAAATGCTTTTGCAAGCCTCTTAGAGGGCTCTGTGGGCTCATGGCTCTGGTCCCAGTCCCCCCGACCCTGGACTTGCAGTCATTTGGGATCCAGGCTCCTCACGCCTGGCATTGGGCACAACACCAGGAAGCACTTGAAAAATGTGTGGATGAAGGATAGGTAGGGTTGGCCAAGGGGAGAACATTCCAGGCTAGGAGCAGTAGGGTCAAGGGCACAGACCTGCTTCTACCTTTCCCATACACAGCGGTCTCACTGAGAGTAGCAGGGTTGCCCAGGGGAAGAGGGTGGTCCACAGGCCAAGCCAGGAATTGGGTTCAACCTGATAGGCTTTGTGGGGGGACTGTGATCTCTTGGCAGATGATCAATCCCAGGCAGGTAGGTGGTCTGAGCAGGGGTAGGGGATCTCCTGGCTCCCCAAAGCCCTGGCCCACCCAGCTCTGCATTCTTCTATACCAGCCTCTGTAGTTCAACCCAGGCCTGGGATCCACAAAGCAGGGAAAGGACCCTTTCTGGCAGTTGGACACCCTCACTGAGTCCCCCGCTGCCTGCTCTGTCTCTGGTTCTTTCTGGCCTCACCTCTGTGTTAGCACTTATGGGGTGGGGGTCAGGCCTGGTGCTTTTCCTGCAAAGTTTGGTCGAGTGGGGTGGGGGAGGGGTGAAGCCCTGGGAGCAGGAACCCTGTGATCTGGTCCCACTGTGTGGCACCTTCCGTTGCCACCTCTGCGGCATGGGGATGAGAGTGCCCCCGGCACTGTTTTTCTAGGGGCCCCAGTGGCTGGGAGGGCAGGGGTTCAGCATAACACTGGCTGCTTGGTGTTTTGTCGCCTACCCGGTCACCCTCAGGAAGGGCGGTGAGGCTGGGCAGCGTGTGGGATTACTTGTCCAGGCATGGCCACGATGGCTCAGTTCCAGTTTCAGTCCCCTGGCTTTTCTCCAGCCTTCTCTCTGAGCCCCGGCAAGAGCCGGTGTGACTGACCACCCCTTCCAGGCACACCCTCTCCACACTGTTCACATCTCAGGTCCATGGGGCACGGAGTGAGGCCCTGGCCAGCAACACCAAGCCAGGCCAGCAGCAGAGCCAGGCCCCGGGCCCAGGGCCCTCCTCCCAGGGGCCTTCCAGCGCTGTATCCCCACCCCCCACCCGGATGGGTTTCTGGGTGAGCTGCACCCTGAGTAGCGACCAGATGGCGAGGAGGAAACGTGAGCAGCAGATTCTCCGTTGCAGCTTGGGACCAAGCTCTCTGGCAGCCTCGGGTCAGTGATACCGAGTCACAGATACCCATCAGGGAGTTCTCCCCTCCCCCACTCCTCCCTACTCACATATACAACACCCCCACCCCAGGGTGGATCTAGTTGCTCCCCAGGGCACAGCTTTTCCACCCCGATGCTGAGCCTGAGTGGGCAGCCCCACCTTCAGCCACCTTCTTCACCGTAGGTGATTCCCCCAGCCTCCAGTTAGCCTGTGCTCCTAAGCACAGAGACCCAGCTGGCACCTGGGGTGCTTGCCTATGGGTTCCTTTATCCTCTGTTTTATTTTCTCAACCATTTAAAAACTCTGTATGATTTTTTAAATTACTTTTAATTTTTATTTCACCTGTGCTATGTGATAACAGTAGAAAATTAGAAAATAGAGCTGGTCAAGAGAGAACAAAAAATTATCTGCAATCCTGCTGCCCAGAAATAATAGCTGTTAGCATTTTGATATGTTTGACTTTTAGGTACATACTGTGCAAAAGGTTTCCCTTTGTGTGTGTGTTTATTGGAAATTTTGATCAGGTTTGTCTGTAATCTGCTTTAAATTTCTTTTCCTTTTAGGCGATTTGTGAAGATAGATAAGATTTAAAAAATGATCTCACCACCTCTTCAGTTCATTTAGTTGGACATACAGGTTTGCAAAGTTTCACTGTTACGATTAGCACTTTAGGGCACATTCTTGGGACACCTTGACGTATAACCCACACTGCTGGGATTATTTCCTTAGGGTACATTTCTAACAGATTTCTGGATCAAAAGATGTGGACATTTTTCAGGCTTTTGATTTTTATTTCTAATTGTTCTGTAGCCGCCATGCCTGAGTCCCCATTTCCCTGCTTCCTCAATCACACTGGCTGTTACGTCTTTCTTATCTTCTGTCCCCAAATCATTTATTGGCTATCCCAAGGGTCTCAAACTTTGCTGCCTGCCTGGGCCAACATGCACTGCAATGAAATGAACCTGTGTACCCTGCTGGGAATGTTTTAGGACCAGGATCTGCAGAAAAGCTCTTCCTAAGCCCCAAATGGTTGTGACCTTGGGGAAATCAAGCCTCAGTGTGATCAGGGAATCAAAGTTTGTCATGTAAGTTTAATTTGTAAGTGTTATCAACTGAATTTTAAACCATTATTTTACATGAAAGCTAGTCATGAGTGTGGACCACCAACCCATCTGTGACTTCCAAAAGAATTTATCCTCTCCTCACTAATTTCAAATGCTGTTTGTCATGGACTAATCTCATTCATACTGTATTTGGGTTGCCTCTTCTACACCAGTGTCTATTCCATATGTTTCTATTTATTGTAGCTTTAAACAGGTCTCACATCTGATGGGGCAAACATCTGCCCAATTACTATTTTTTCATGGTCTCCCCACAATTCTCCTACGTCTATTCTTCTGAACAAACTTTTGAATCAGGCTGATAAGTTCTCAAATATTTTGCAGATTTCAATTAAGACTATTCATTTTATAGGAAAATGAAGAGAAGATTGCCATCCTTATAGTAAGAAGCCTTTTTCCAATCAGGAAAGTTATCTAACTCCCTAACTATTTTACATCCTTTGGTAAAGTTCCATGGTTTTCTTTGTACACATTTCATATTCTTTTATGTGTAGTTTGAGTTTTTTGGGGGGTTGTATTGTGAATCAGATCTTTTTTATATAGTATTTTTGAATAGGTGAATACTGATAGAAAAACTGTCGCATAGAAGAGCTATTGAGCTGTTTTTCATTCAGATATTTTTTAAACTGATTATTCATGGTTTTCCAGCAAATAACGTGCCTCCTCCTTGCTAAAGTTTAAGCACACTATTTTATTTTCCTGACTAATTACATTGACTGGCACGCTCAGGGGAAATGTTATATAATGGTGATGGTGTTGTTGTCGTTTAGTTGCTAAGTCACATCTGACTCTTTCACGACCCCTTGGACTGTAGCCCTCCAGGCTCCTCTGTCGGATTTCCCAGGCAAGAATACTGGAGTGGGTTGCCATTTCCTTCTTCAGGAGGTCTTCCTGACCCAAGGATTGAATCTGTGTCTCCTGCATTGCAGGTAGATTCTTTACTGCTGAGCCACCAGAGAGGCCCCAATGGTGATGGTTAGGAACCCCACTTATATGGGAATGTTTATAGGACTTTGTCATTTAAGTATAATATTGGGTGTTGATTTGAGATAGAGAGTATCCTTTTGTTTATGTCTGACTAAGCATTTTTAAAGTTTTTATTTTGGGTATGCCACATGGCTTGCAGGATCTTGGTTCCCAGACCAGGGATTGAACCTAGGTCCTTGGCACCAAAAGCACTGAGTCCTGCCTACTGGACTAGCAGGGAAGTCCCAAGGATTTTAATTTTTTTTATTGATGAAAATTAATATGTACCTTAAAATACTTTTTATTAATAAGTACTCTAAAAATTGAAGCAATTCACAAGTAGATAAAGTGGTAAGTGAAAGTTGGCCTCCCTCTTATCACTCTGCTCCTGGCTAACAGGGCCCATCAGTGTAAACATGTGGTATGTGCTCTTCAGATATTTTTCTGTGTCCATACAATCATCTCATCAAAAATGCAGCCATCAAGTTGATAGAATTATTTGTTTGCTGCCTATTAATACAATTTGTAGTCACAGATTTCCAAATCATTGAATCTTCCTGGCATTCCTAGGATAGATCCTGCTTGGTCCCAGTGTATTATTCTTTCAAATGCTGTTGGACCTGATTTACTAATGTTATTTTATAAGTCTATTGCGTCTGTATGTGTAAGGGTCATACAGCGTTATTAACTTCCTAAAACAAACTAGAAGCCTTTGCTTTTTTGCCTCACGTTCTGGACCAGTTCAATTAGCATAGATATCAAGCATAGGTTATCGTTTCTACTCCTGGGACTTAGGAGGGAACTGATACGTACATCTTGAATTCAGTAGTGCCTTTTATTGGGAGGACAGGTGACAGGAATGCAGGTCTGTGACAGTTTTGGAGTTTCTCCTGCAATGATTCATCTTTACAAATTCTTGAGTTTTCTTTAAAAAAAAAAAAAATTCAGTATCACTTTAGTCATGAAATCAGAACAGATCCATGTCCCAGGGCAGAAGCTGGCCTTCACCCCAGAAGACACCTCCTCAACTCCACCAGTACCCAGAGACCTTCTCCCAAATCCCGCCTTTCCAGGTAGCCCCTGACATGGCAGGCAGTGTGCTGATAGCTATCTGTTGAGGCAAGGTGGTTTTACTAACGCTGTCCTTTTTAATCCTCACAGGTGTGAGGAGGGTAGCACAATTCCCACTTTAGTGATTTGGAAATCTGTTCTCCAGGGGGTTGACCCGCTTGCCCAAGGCCTCGCAGCTAAGGAGTAGGCAGGGCTCCAGCCTCAGTTTGACTTCACACTCCTGCTGCAGCCACCCCACATAATTCTGGAGGTGTAAGCCAACCCCCAGAAACACCCCAACAACTCATCCCAAATGCCCAGGTCAAATGGGAAGTGTGATGGTCCTCTCAAAAGCATATGAAACTAGACACATAAATGGTGACACAGAGCCCTAGTTCCACATTTGGAAACAGTATAAAAAAGGGCTGATTTTTCCTCGTTTCCAAAAGTGAGAGCAAAGAAGGTACCCGACCAACAATCAGCTATGTACTACTGTACTGTAATAAGTTTATAATACTTTTCACACAAATAATACATATAGAAAATAAGACATTTTTAATCTTACAGTACAGTACCTTGAAAAGTACAGTAGCATGGTACAATAGCTGGCATACAGGGGCTGGCATAGAGTAAACGGGTAAGAAGAGCCACTGACTGGAGGGAGAGGAGGTGGGAAATGGTAGAGCTAAAGGGTAATCAGCAGTAGGAGAAGGAGGGCAAACCACAACTTCACTCATGCCTAACAATGATGGCACAGATGCTGGTTCCTAGCTGATTCAGTTCTATCTATGCTCTTGAAAAACAATCCAGTGATGTCTGGGTAGTAGTTGTTTTTTTCTCATGACCCAGTAGCACAGGATTGCATTCTGAACAGCTCCCGCCCCCTTGCTGTACTGTTCTACAGCGGGGCCTGTGCCTCAGCAACCAACAGTGTCTCCTCAAATAAAGAAAACCCCCTTGCCATTTCCTGTGTCATGAATCTCTCCGGTTCTTCAGTTTCTTCCTCCTTTTGTCTCTCTCCATCCTTTCTGTGGGCCTCCATTCTATCAGGCCTTCGTTAGTATCGGAACGAATGTTGTCGCACAGCAAGGAGTTCAGTGAGGTCCATCCTCTTGCAGGCCTGGCTTGACATGGCTTCTGTACTAGAGTGCTCTGTACAGTGCTGTACGGTAAAGTACACAAACGCACAACCGCTTGTAGGGGACGCACGCGTGTGACAGTATACGGCAGTCGCATGAAGTAACTTAGGTGATTGGACGTGGGAACACACGTTCGAGTCTTTAAAAGTTCGCAACTTGAAGGTCTGTGTGTTGGGGACTTGCTTTAGAGCAGCGCACACAGGATTAACCCAGAGCTGGGCACCGAGTGAGCACTTGCTAAACAGTGGCTGACATCGTGTGTGTGAGCTGGACAAGCAGCCCATCTGATGGAGAGGGCTGGGCAGCCAGGCCACAAGAGTTGGGTCGAACCTGATGGGGGACTGGGTGGCTATGCTGAAGGGCCTGCTAAGGATGGGCCTAGGAGTGTGTCACTGGGTCAGGCCGCTTAGAAGAAGAAGACCAGGGTTGCTCTAGTTTTGGGGGTAGCAGGGCAGGTGGGCCCCTTCAATCCAGGCCCCTCCAACCCAGGCCTCACCTTGGGCAGGTTACCTACCACGGCCCCCCGGTCAATGCCCTTGACACTTATCCCCCTGTCTGGCAGCACTTCCTGGACAGTTTCATCTGAGCCTCATTTGTGCCTGCCTGGGGGAAGGAGGGAAGGCTGGTCTTGGTTATGTCAGGGGCCTGGACAACAGGACACAGGGCGGAAGGGGGTTGAATGATGGAGAAGGGGCCTCAACTGAGACAGTGCAGAATGTCTGACACCCTGAGGGTCTCCGCAACATGGAGGTGGGCTTGTGTTCCAGGGACTCCTCAGCCAGATGGGAGGATGGGAGGGAGCTGGGGACCCGAGCCGTCAGCGAGGAGGGCAGTGGGCTCCATCCCAACAGCTCCGAGCTGGAGAGAGGCTGTGGGTGGCCCAGGCTCCGGGTCTTCCCAGGATGTGTGGGTTTCTGGAAGCTCTTGCAGAGACCCAGCAACCCTTGGGGGCGGTAGCAACCTGGGCCAGGTCTTCAGCAGGTCAGGAGTGGGGAGCAGTGGAAACGGCGTGGGGAGGGGGCGTTAAGAGCTTCTGCTCTGGATTTCTGGTCCTGGGTTCTAGCCATAGTCGCTGAGACGTCCTAGTTGTGTGGTGGTGGACCAGTCACCCTTACCTCTTCAAGCCTCAGTTTGCTGAGCTGTAAACTGTGGTCACAGTGCATCTGTCTGCACAGTCATAGGGAGGACAATGAAAGGCGACATGCCTGGCACAGAGACTCTTATGAGAGTCTGAAGAGGGAAAAATAAGATGGGGCTGCAGGCTCTTGAGGGTGGGGGTGGGCAGTGGCAGTAGCAGCGGTGGTGGTGGGGACGCCAGGACCCAATCTGGGTATCAGCACAGGGGTCTGGGCAGAACTTGCCTTCCTCACATATGCTATACACCGTGGGCAGAGGAGATGGTCTCCCCAGGCTCCTGGCCAAAGTGGGTCTCCAGGGTGGGAGGTAGGGTGCAGGCAGGGCAGCGCTGGGCCTCTGCGTCGCCTCCAGCCCCTTCTCTGCTTCCCCTGCAGGCTCCACGCCCGGTTCTATGAGCTGGCCCCCAACCTCGTCCCAATGGACTACAGGAAGAGCCCCATTGTCCACGTGCCCATGAGCCTCATCATCCAGATGCCGGAGCTCCGGGTACACGAGCGGCCGCCGCTGCCAGGCAGAACTCGGGAGGAGCCAGAGGAGGCCGGGCAGGGGGGGCTGGGGGCTGGGGGAGTGTGCCCCTCTGGATGGCGAGGCAGCGGAGCCACCTAGACCTGAGTTAAACCCCCCACCGTGCCTCAGTTTCCTCATCTGCACTGTGAATAAATAAGTCACGTGTCTGGGACTCCGTCAGGGTACTGTGACTAGTGCATTCCCCCGGTCTGCATTAGTCTGCACTTGCCTGCTCACCCCTTTGTTAGGCAGCCCGGCTGCTGTCCTTGGCAGACCTTGTGTGTGTCTGCTTTTGAAGGTAATTTTTTTCCAGCCTCCTCCTTGCGTGGCTGTAGTCTCTCACAGCACAGTCATCCATAGCCTCCCCTCTCAGACTTTTAACTTACACAGGAATCACCTCGAGATCTTGCAGAATGCCAGTCCAGGTTCAGTAGGTCTGGGATGGGGCCCAAGGACCTGTTTTTCTAACAAGCTTCCAGGTGAGGCTGATGCTGCTGGTCCTCAAACCATTTCTATACTTGACCTAAGAATTTCATTTCCTGAGTTCCATACTTATTAATGTAATACACAGAAAGTGCACTTCGACAGCAAGAAAGCATTCAGGTTTTTAGAGCACATTGCTGTGGGTCTTTGCACATAGCCCCTCTCCAGGTCTCATATGTGTGACTCGGGTCAGAGTATGCAGTTGGGGTCCACATGGCATCCACTTGGGGCCTATATCTGGGCTGTGATCTCAATCCTGAGGTATAGTAAGTCATAGGGTCAGCCCTGGACAAGCGGTCAGCCTGGCCTAGAGCAGGGGCTTGAGCCCAGGCTCAGAGGATCATTTGAGGGTAGGAGGCACTTGGGAGGAACCATGGGGTTGTGTCTCAGCCCCCTCTGCTGGACTGGGCACAGAGTGGCCCAGCACTGGCCCAGCTGCTGTAGAGGACTCCAGAGGAGATGGGCCTTGAGTGAGCTGGGATCAGAGGAAGGAGTTGGTATAATTTCTCACCTCCCTGTGGGCCGGCCTAGGAAAATTCATAAAAGAGTTGGGTGACTGCTGGCCTGGGACCTGAGTGATTCTCTGATTCTGGCCTAGTTATCCAACCCCTGGAGCCCCACTTCTGCCTCCATGATCTTGGTCTGAGCTGAGAGCCGTAGTAGTAGGGAACAACCTCTATGTTCTCTTCCAAATTAATCACTAAAGGGATATTGCCTCTAAGCTTAAATTATACATAATGGCCCATCTCTGGGAACCCTGCCTCCCAGGTAGTGAGCATTAAGCTAAAATATCTTTGTTTAGCTCGCAGGTAACATCTTGACCAGGCCTACCTGTGAATGACTGCAGGGAGGAAAAAATTAACACCTCCCTTCCGGACTTCCCTAGTGGCTCAGACAGTAAAGTGTCTGCCTACAATGCAGGAGACCTGGATTTGATCCCCGGGAAGATCCCCTGGAGAAGGAAATGGCAACCCACTCCAGAACTCTTGCTTGGAAAATCCCATGGACAGAGGAGCCTGGTAGGCAAGAGCTGAACACAACTAAGCGACTTCATTTCACTCACCCTGGAGGCCGATGGGAACCAGGAAATGTTTCACTTTACTCGCCCCCTCTTTAGTGTAGAAGGAGTCTGAATTCTAACTCAAGCAAGATGGTTCTTTGGGACATGAGTCCGCCATCTTCTCAGTTTGCTGCGTTTCTGAATAAAGTTGCTAGCCCTTGCCCCAGCAACTCGTCTGTTGATATACTGGCCTTTTGTGCTGTGAGCAGTATGAGTTTGGACTCCGGGACATTGTCTTCTCTTGCATGTCAAGGCAGGAGGCTCCATGTACTCCCTGGGTAATGGGACTAATCCCTGCTCCTGCTGGAAGAGACGATGCCTCCAGTGGGCACACTGGGCTCTGCTGAGCTCCCCCTGTTCATCTGAACAATATAACAGAACGTGACACTTACAGAGCTCTCACTGGTTCTGGGCCTTGTGGCTGCTGTTGTTGTTCAGTTACCCAGTCATGTTTGACTCGTTGCAACGCCATGGACTACAGCATGCCAGGCCTCTCTGTCTCTCACCACCTCCCAGAGTTTGCCCAAGTTCATGTTCATTGCATCGGTGATGCTATCCAGCCATCTCATCCTCTGACACCCTCTTCTCTTTCTGCCCTCAATCTTTCCCAGCATCAGGGATTTTTCTAATGAGTCATCGGCTTCAGATGACCAAGATACTGGAGCTTCAGCATCAGTCCTTCCAGTGAATATTCAGGGTTGATCTCCCTTGATTGACTGGTTTTATCTCCTTGCTTTCCAAAGGACTTTCAGGAGTCTTCTCCAGCACCACAGTTCAAAGGCATCAATTCTTTGGCATTCTGCCTTCATTACGGTCCAGCTCTCTCAGCCATACGACTGGGAAGACCATAGCCTTGACTATCCAGACCTTTGTCGATAGAGTAATGTCTCTGCTTTTCAACACACTGTCTAGCTTTGTCATCGCTTTCCTGCCAAGAAGCAATCGTCTTCTGATTTCATGGCTGCAGTCACCATCTGCAGTGATTTTGGAGCCCAAGAAGAGGAAATCTGTCACTACTTCCACCTTTCCCCCTTCTATTTGCCATGCAGTATTGGGGCCAGATGCCATGATCTTAGTTTTTTTATTATTTAGCCTTTCACTCTCCTCCTTCACCCTCATCAAGAGGCTCTTTAGTTCCTCTTCGCTTTCTGTCGTTAGCATGTCATCTGCATATCTGAGGTTTTTGTTTCTTCCGCCTGTCTTGATTCCAGCTTGTAACTCATCCAGCCCAGCATTTCTCATGATGTGCCAGCCTTGTACCAGCACCTTATTTTTAACTCATTTAACCCTCTCGCAACCTAATTAAGTAGATGTGATTATTATTCCCATTTTACAGATGGGGAAACTGAGGCCCAGAAGGGTTAGGTCACAGAGGCATAACAGATGGGCCCCAGGGTCCTCCCAGTGAACCTGCACCCATGGTGACTGCTGTGGTTGTTTTCTTCAGGAGAATCCCTTCAAGGAAAGGATCGTGGAGGCTTTCTCTGAGGATGGTGAGGGGAACCTCACCTTCAATGACTTTGTTGACATGTTTTCTGTGCTCTGTGAGTCGGCTCCTCGCGAGCTCAAGGCCAGCTACGCCTTCAAGATCTACGGTAACCCGGGCCAGGAGCAGGGTCTGTGAAGCTGTGTGTGGTGGTGGCATTCTATAGGCCAGCTGTTTATTGCTGGTTCCCACCCTGGGGACACTGGGGACACCAAGAACACTTTGAAGAGTGCTTGTCCCGCGCGCTGGCCAGAGGGGACAACTTGTACATGAGTGACACCTGTAGGGTCCTGAGGTCAGAGGAGGGAGAGTGGCAGTTAGCATGAGGTGAGTTCACACGTGGCGACCGCTCAGCAGGGCCTGGAGTTTGTTCACAGGAGAACATGGGCAGGCACACGTGGTAGAGGGAGCAGCCTATAAATAGCTCAGAGAAACACAAAGCACAAGGCTTGGGGAGCTAACGGGGAGATGACCGTGGTGGGATGAGCGCAGTGTGAGTCTGGAGAGGTCATTGTGATTGGGCTTTTGAGGAGCCAGCCAAGGAGTTCGGGGGTCACTATGGGGCTTCAGGTGAGGCCAGGCAGTCCTGTGTTCTAGAAAGATCTCTCAGCATCCTGGAGGTATGAACTGGAGGAGCTAGACTGGGAGAGGCCAGGGTTCTGGAGAGGAAGCCTCTGCAGGTGGTGAGACTGGGCTGAGTGTCGGCTCCTCATTCCCCCCAGCCCGACTCCAGCAACTGCTGCCAGAGATAGGGTGACCTCATTTCACCCCTGCCCAGACCAGGACTCATTGTCCCACTGGCCACCAGAGGGCGCCAAGTACCCACGAAGCCCTTGGTTTCTGCTCCAGCCAAAGGAGAGACCTTCACACTGCAGAGCTCACATGTTGGGAGCCTGGCGGAGGACCAGGACTGGTGTCAAACCCTCAGACAGTGCTCAGATGGGAACTCTGAGGCCCAAGGAGGGGTTGGAACCCCTCCTGGAAAAGAGGAGCCATGGACAAACCTCCTGTCCCGCGCATCTTTGGTCAGCCAGGAGATCCCAAGGCAGTGGGGTCCACTGGGCTGTTTTTTCATTTTCTAGTTGTCCTGTTTATTTCAGGGAACTTTCGTCTACATACATCTCTGCACCCACACTGTATTTGCACAGCAGAGGCATGGTATCCACCTTGTCTACTCTCCACATACTACACCCACAAGGTTCAAGTAAGAAACCTCTCAGATTCTACCCATCCACCCTTAATGTTGGACCCCAGGACATTGCTCCAGGGAAAGGCTGTCATCTGCCAGAGAGGGGAAGTGCAGGGCACACAGCCAGGCAGGCATGGGGACAGGTGAAGGGAGGACCAGGGCGCCCCAACCGTCCTGGATGGGGGTGTAGAATGGAGAAAGGCAACTGGGGACCTGGGGTTTGGTGCTGGGGGGGGTGGGGAACTGGGCCCTACCTCTAGCAAGGATCACCCACTCCCTTGACCTTAGTATCCTCATATAGAATGGGCAGAGTGCTCCCCATCTTGCCAACCCTACAGGAATGGTCTCCAGAGAGCTGAGGCACCACCAGAGGGCAGAGAAGTGTCCTATCCTGTGCCTGCCCCAGGGTCCCTTCATAGGCCAGTGTGGGGATGCGCCACGGAGGGTGCCAGACAGGAGCTTGGACTCTGGGGTCCAACACTGAACAGGGATGTGACCTCAAGACATTTGTCCTTTCTGAGCCTGTCTCTTTATCTGTATAGTGGGGATGCTGATTGTACCCACTGAAAAGACTTGTGGTGAAAATTAAATGAGATGGAGCACGAAGTGCTTACGTGAGCATTTGTGCTCTTCATCACGACCACTCATGCTAGGGGTTTGGCCAGCTGGCAAGAGGAGCCCTTATGTCTAGGAAGCACCTCCCCCCACCCCCGCCCTGGCCCCCAACCAGCCAGGAGGAGGCGTTTGAGCTAAAACTTGATGGAGTCTGCTACACAGACACATGGGAAGTGCCCTCCAGGAAGAAGAAACAGCACAGGCGAAGAAAGAGTTGATAGTTGGGTTGAAAAAATCAGTGAGAAGGGTGTTTGAGTTTCCTCTATGAGCCTGCATGGCTCGGCCCTCTGAACATGTTGCTGGGCTGTGGGCAGTGGTAGTGCCTTTTGCCAAGTATTGGAATCAAATCGTTCCCTGCTCTTTGTGCACAAAAGCCAGGCATGGGGCCTTTCTCTGAGGGCTTCCAGAGTCTCCTGACCTCCTTGTCTGGCTAGGGGCCAGAGGCAGTACAGTGCAGTTTAGAAAATGTGGGTCTTAGCATCAACCAGGCCCTGGTCAGCATCCCAGCTTCCCCTCCGAGCAGACATCTGACCTTGATTCAGTCATTTGGCCTGTCTGGGCCTTGGTTTCTTTAGCTCTAGAGGGAACACGGAGTCCAGTGTGGGGCAAAGCTAGGAGGCCATTTGGCCTGTGTCTGATGTCCCCAGGAAGCCTCAGATTGCAAGTGTCTCCGGCTAAGTCTGTGCTTGCCGTTGTGCTGGGGGTTTGTGCAGATGGTGAGTGTGGGTTTGTTGAATGTGGTGTTCAGAGGAGCCTTGTGGGTGAGCCCCACCTTGGTCGCAGTCAGCTGAGGACCAGGATCCAGTGTCCCGAGAGGGTGCACGGGGAAGTGCCTGGTGTGACCAGCTTGGAGGAGAGTGGTCTGAGTGTCCCCACCCCTTCCCTGCAGACTTCAACACAGACAACTTCATCTGCAAGGAGGACCTGGAGCTGACGCTGGCCCGGCTCACCAAGTCCGAGCTGGACGAGGACGAGGTGGTGCTGGTGTGCGACAAGGTCATCGAGGAGGCCGATCTCGACGGTGACGGCAAGCTGGGCTTTGCGGACTTTGAGGACATGATCGCCAAGGCCCCGGACTTCCTCAGGTGTGGCTCCAAGGGGCTGGCTTGGGGGGGGTGGGCCTCAATGGGGGCCGCAGCCAGGCGACCCCACGAGGCTGAGGGCCCCCGCTGCTCCTGAGAGCAGTTGGTGCCACAGGCCCCGTGCGGCCCAGGAGGCCGGTCGGGCTCCAGGCCAGCTGCCCTCAGTGGGTGCCTGGCGAGTCTGCTGTCCCCAGCAGGGCCAGACTCCTGGGGGAAGGATAAGGCCTGGGGGCCCTTTGGTCATGTGGAGGTTGGACGCCTAGGCACGCTGGTCCTCCAGGCCTTCCTGCCCTCATGTGGATTACTCGTGAACTCTGTGTCCTCCCGGAGGGACTGTCCAGGGTTGGACGTGGGGCCTGGTTGGCTTTCTGCGAGGACCTTCACCCACCCGGTCCAGAGCTGCTCACCCCCTCTTGCTCTTTCCTTCCTTCCAGCACTTTCCACATTCGGATCTGAGGACAGTGACCAGGAGCTGACCATCTGGCCCGGTGCCCACATGAGTGTGACCTCCAAGCTCCCCAGGAGCGGAGCTGTGGCCTCTGGGGTTTACACCCATGAACACTTTTTTGGCCCTTTCAGCAAAAAAAAAAAAAAACAAAACAACTCCTTAACCAGGGAAGGGGGGATGTGAGGGGCAGGGTCCTTCCCAGTCCCCCTGTGGACCCTCCATAGGCCCTCCCTCTGTTCCCCCACCTTCCCTACTCCCTGGTCCTCTCCCCATTAGACATGGCCCCAATGGGAGGGGGAGGTGGAACCCCTAACAGGGCTGGGGTGCTGACTTGTTCAGGTGTTGGGCAGGCACCCTGGTTGCCCAGGGCAGATGGAAAAACAAAAAGAGGACAAGGTTTAACAAGCTATGCAATCTTTCTCTAGAACCCACAGCTGGGCTGCACCCCGGGCCCGTCTGTTCCTTCTCCCCAGCCCTTCCCAATGTGAAGCTGTGTGGAACGTGGGTGCAAGGACTCGGTCCCTGTCCCTCTTCACGTCCTGAGCACCACCCCATCCGCCCTCCCCGATGACATGGAATCCTCAGTGGTGTGTGCTGTCCACAGATTTGTGAACTCCTGATAGTAAAACACTTTGATGTTCTCTCTGTCTGCCAAGGTTAGGAAAGGTTTGTTGATCCCTTTTCTCCTTGAAATGTTCCCATGAGCACCTCACCTCTTGAGGTTAAGTGCTGCCTTCCCACTTTCGGCACCAACTTTATTTCAGTGTTTGTGCCCCAAATCCTAGTCAGCCCCACGAAGAGCCGATGGTGGGTGAAAATCGTCTCCACGTCCCTCATAGTGAGAGTCATTCCGGTGAATGTTTGTATCAGGCATTGGGCTAGGTCCGTGGTGACCATAGGGATGGCCAGCAGGCACCCACTGGCTGGCTCCAGAAACCGTCCAGCAGCGCCCAGGCTGAGCCCAGGCGGCCGGCCAGGTTTGGGCCTGCGTTGCGGGGGTAGGTGACCGACTCTACAGCCGCAAGCAGGCCGCTGCTTTACTATCAGTCCTGGGAAGTCCCCCGGGAGGTACGGACTGCTAGCGCCACATTTCTCAGAGGGAGACCCTGCATAGCCAAGGTGCCACTCAAGAGTACGTTTTCCCCACCACTGTGACCTGAGCCAACTCTGCCCCGGAAACCGGGGCTGTGGGGTTCTACCCAGGGAGGGTTAGTTACCTGCAGGGGGTACGCAGAGTGATGGCTCACTCTGTGGAGGGAGGGACACTCTATGGTAGGAGGGGGAGGGGGACTCCAAGGGAGGGGGACCCAGGAAGAGCCTGAGGGAATGGCTGTTGCGAGAGGCCTGAGGACCCTGTGTGTAGAGCTGATGCCTGAGCCTAAGGGCCACCAGGTAGGGTCATGGGTCTCATGGGAGGGGTCTGAGAGCCGCCCCTAAAGACCACCACTGGCTGGAGGCAGAGCACAGATGAGGGTGACCTGGTCCTATAGGGAGGCCAGCAAGCCCCCACTGGCTGACTCCAGAAACTGCCCAGCGGTGCCCAGACTGGCTGACTCTGCAGCCTCAGGCAGAATGCTGCTCCTCTCTGAGTCTCTGCCCCCCAACACACACACACTCTGCCCACTCATCTGCAGCAAAAGGGTCAGACCAGGGTCTGCCCAGCTTGCATTATGGGGCTTGCATGAAGGTGGGGATGGAGAGGGGCAGAGGGGATGGCCCCCAGGAGCCCAGCTGCCCCAGGGTCAGAACCATCCCCTCTGAGGCTGGCACTTTGCTGCTACTTCCCACCCCTGGGTTAGTGCCACCGCCCCCTTTCTGATAGGGCCACAATGCGGGGGACTGATTTTGGTCTCCGGAGCAACTATATGACATCACTCAGCTAAGAAAATGCCAGCCATGCCACAGGGCCTGTCCCGTGCTCAGTAAGTGTTCAGTGGTGGGAGGCTGGCTCCATCAATCATCCAGGCCTCCCCCAAGCCTGCTCATCTTGGAAGGGGGGGTGCTCACCCCTGCCTTTGGCTGGTCCCCCCTCCTCTCAGGCCTTGACTTCCTCTGGATGGGTGGGAGGCCCTGGAGTGGGGAGTGGGACTCAGTCCTGGAGTGGCAGGAGACTGGCCCACCCTGTTGCTGGTGGGCACCTAGGCTGTCTCGGAGCCTGGTTCCAGAGCAGGGTGGTTGGGTTTGAGGGTCCAAGGGGTAACTTCAAACAAGCTGAGAGCTTCCCAATAACCTCTGGTGTGGCCCCAGGCCCAGGAAACCTGCTGGTAGGCCGCTGGAAGCCAGGCCTCCTCAGGATTTGTGCTTCTTGTCTGTGAAGAAGAGCCTCCGGAGCTTGTCAGGCTGCAAGAAAAGACAGGATGCTGGAGCCTGGGTCCCTGGACAGGGCGGGGAGAGCCAGGCTCAGAGGGTCCCTCCGCAGGGACTGGGAGCTGGGGCCCAAGGCCAGAAAAAGGCGAGGTTGGAATGCAGAGGGCTAGTTGCTCCACAGCCCCTCACAGTGCCAGAAACTGCACTCCAGCCCTCTGGTTTGGGTGAAGGACTCGCTCTCTCTCGCCCCGCTTCCTTCACTGAGTCTCCAGGGGTCCCCACTCCAGCCCTCTCTGCCTCAACCACGCCCTAGGTAGGATGGGGGGTGGGGTGTACGTGGTGCCTTCAGGACCCAGCAGGACTTTGCAGCCAGAGGAGGAGCAGTCGTGGGATGTGGCTTATGTAGTTCTTAGAAGGACTGTCCACAGGCAGGATCTGTGGTCCTGGGAGTCAGGACCTCAGAGGCTGCCTTGAACCCGGGGAGTTCCCTGTCCTGGGGGGTGTGAGTACAATCCTGCCCTGAGGGAGGAGCTAGCAGAGCTTCTGGTGAAGGCCTTTCATCTGGGAGCTCAGGGTTTTACTGTTTAGGCTGGGAGAGGAGGTTTGCATATGCTGGAGATCTGAGGCTGCCGCCTTGGGAAGGGGGCTCGCCTGGCTCGTCAGCTCCAGTACAGGCAAGTACACTGGGGTGAACCCTCAGGAGGGTTCCTCTGCCTCCCTGAGCACTCTGACCCCCTCCCTCCATCCTCCTGGGCTTTGCTTCCCCCTTTCTCCTTTCTTAGTCAGAAACCCCCAGGAATAACAGTTATCCATTGACAGCTGTCTCTGGGCTGTATCCTGAGCACATAGGGATGGCTAGCAGCATCTCTTGGGCAGCCACCCCCTGGACACAGCACAGGACCAGCCCATTTTACAGATGAGGAGATGGAGATAGATCCTGGGTAGATGCTAAATAAGAATACAGGATGCCCAGGTAAATTTGAACTTCAGATAAATAAGGAATAATTGCAGTACTGGTAACTATGCTAAAAACATTACTCATTGTTTATCTGAAATTCAGATTAACTGGGTGTGTTGTATTTTATCTTGCTGAATCTGGTGATCTTAGTTGCATGGGAAACTATTTTGTCCAAAGCCACATGGGTAGGGAGTGCTTGAGCCGTGTAAAGGGACAAGGCAAGTCAAACCTGGAGCCAGGGTCCTTGTCCACCTCTCTGAGGCTCTGAGACCCCTGCAGTGGCCAAGAGGGAGGGCAGGAGTCCTGCCACAGAGAAAGACTTCAGAAGAGCCTGAAAGTTCCCATCTTACATCCAAATCTAACCTCTGCCTCTCCCACCATCTCCAGGCAGAAGTCAGGGCTAGGAAGTTCTGGGTGTGGTGCTGACCTGACCCACCCTTGTTTGAGGGCCACAGATTCCCTCCTTCACCAGCAGCTCCCTGAGGGCTGGCAGCCACCCCACCCCACCCTGGAACCCACCTTGTGTGTCCGTCCGGCCTCCTTGCTCCTGGCTGCTTGGATTTGTGTGTCTGTCCAGCCTGCTTGCTCCTGGCTGCTTGTTCCTGGGATCTGTTCATAGGTGTTTCTGGGCTCTGGGAGCTCCGGGACCCCTGAGATCCTCTCATAACCACAGTCCGTGAACCCTGAAGGCTTGCTGTATGTAGGGCTCATCCCAGGATAGGGGGTCCTGGCCGGGCCCCACCAGCAGACTGCAATCTGCTCATAGGCACTGCTGCCTTCTCGGCGTGGCACATCCCTGGCGTCCTCTGGGAGGTCTTCTGTGCAGATGGACTCATAGGTGTCTGCACAGCTGTTCTGGGAGCAGGGCTGGGCCGCATGGCTCAGTTTTGGAGACCCCTGGCTCCAGGTAGCCCCTGAGGATCCCAAGGCCTCAGAACTGGAGGGCAAGAGGAGACCCCAAGAAGTAGGAGACACGCTAGGGCCCTGGTCTGGGCTCACCCCAGAGAGGGCAGGTCCTGGGCCATCGGGCTTGTTCTGGCTTCCATCTGAAAGTCTCGTCGGGGCCTCCTTGCCTGGAGAGCAGGCCTGGCTGCCAACTGGGACTGGCCCCTGCCTGCCGGATACATCTGTGCCCAGGCCTAGCCGTGCCTGGTTCATCTTTCTCAGGTCTGCATAGATGGGGTCGTTGAAGCCTTCAAAAGAGTTGCTCAGAAGAGAAGCTCTCCTCTCCGGGAGGGGGGGCACCTCGACAGGGGCCTAGAGAGAGGGACAGGACTTCTGAAAGGTTACCCTGCCACCCGTCTGCCCTCAGCTAAAATGAAGCTCGCTCAGAGAAGCTGAGGCCCCCGGCCTTGGGCTCGTTTACCTGACTGTTACGTGCAGGGCTTGGTGGACGCTCGGGGTCCTCGCCAGCCTCATGCTCTAGGACTCTTGGGTATGGCCCTTACATTGGCATTCAGGGTCAAGGGTTGTGAGCTCTGTCTCCCACCGGAGACCATCCTGTCCTGTTCTTCTCCCCCCGTCCCCCAGAGAGATCCCTACATTCACCCACTTACTGCTCCCTTCGCCTTCAGAATGGGCCCCCCTCAAGTCCATCAATTGTGTATTTATTCAACAAATATTTAGTAAGAACTGTGTAGACACTGTCCCAGGTGCCAAGGGCTTCATAATGAGCAAGACCACCCCTTGGAAGTTTACATGCTAACCTGGAGATGGGCAACATACTACTCTGTTTTTGTTCAATGTAGTTGATGGAATACATGATATGATACCATGCATGCTCAGTCACTCAGTTGTGTCTGACTCTCTACAACCCTATGGACTATAGTCCACCAGGCTCCTCTGCCTATCAGGTTTTTCCAGCAAGAATGCTGGAGTGGGGTGCCATATCCTTCTCCAGAGAATCTTCCTGACCCAGGGATCGAACCTGCATCTCTTGCGTCTCCTGATGCAGGTGGATTTTTTACCACTGTGCCACCTGGGAAGCACCTCATATAATAGTGTATCAGAAGATAATAGACTGTCAGCTCATGATCAGTACTATGAAAAAGAACAAAACTGAGGAATGGGGTAGGGACAATGGCAGGTGGGAGAGGGGATATTTTCCATAGTTTAGGTGATCCTTTCCAAGGAGAGGTCATTTAAGCAGAGAATGGCACTCAGCAAGAGTAGCAGCCATGTGGATATCTGGTGGGAAGAGTATTCCAGACAGTGGGCCAGCAAGTGCAAAGGCCCTGAGGTGGGAACAAGGCTGGTGTATTCACGGAAGATCCAAAGGCCAGTGAGATTAGAGAAAAGTGAAGGAGGAGAGGTAGCAGGGCACCTGAGGAGGCTCTTGTGAACCCTGGTGAAGCTTTCAGGTTTTATTTTAAACAAGAGGAGAAGCCCTTGACATTCTGTGATCTGATATACATTAAAAAAAAAGTCTCTGTGAGTCCCTCCTGCAAAGGTGCTATGGACAATAAAGTATTGACTCACAGGCACCCCACTCTATAGTTTACAAAGGGATTTTTCTCAGACATTAATTATATCCATTCCCTCATTCAAGCCTCATTGGAACCTCAGGATTGGTAAACTGAGACTCAGAGAGGTTATGTGACTCGACCAAAGTCACTCAGCCAGAAAGGCCAAGCCAAATCCAGCTAGCAGAGGCAGGCATGGGTGAACCACTGGGTGATTCCAAACCAGGCCGCCCCTCTTCCAAAGGGCCTGGCAGTCAGCCTCCGCAGCCTGAGGGGTTGGGGTGGCCTCTCCAGGCCTGACTGTGGGCGTGGCACCCACACTCCTGGTCTAGCAACCCTGACCCTCAGTGGCCCAGAGTCCTCCTCACCTCCATGCTTTCTTCCTCAGAGAGATTCCAGGGACTTGAAACCGGGCTCTTCCTTTTGTGGAGGAAGGAGAGCTGGGGCTTTGGAGAAGCGGGGGCACTGCTGGCCTTCTCTGGTGGGTATTCCAGGCTGGGGTTAGTGTGATGCAGGCCCAGGGTGATGGCATCATAGAGATCACTGTCCTCCATCTGGGGGTGGTGGGAACATGGCAGGTGTGTGGCCATACACCCCTGGCTGGCCTCTAGCCTCTTGCCAGAGACTGCTGGCCAGAGCCGGAAACATTCCCACCAGGTCCCAGACCTCAGCTAGAACGCTGTCTCCTTCTCCCAGGCCCCTGCACTGAGTACCCGTGGGTGGCAGGAAATAGAGAAGACAAAGACAAAGGCATTTGGTCCAGTGGTGGACACCCCTGGCCTGGGCACTCTGCCCCAATGCCCCACCCCACCAAGGAAGAGAGGTACCTACCCGGGGGCAGGCAGCAGACAAGGTCTCCCCGAAGGGCTCAAACTGCACCTCCTGGTAATGGCGCACGAGTTCCGCCAGGGTGCCATGGCTCTGGGTGTCCCCCGAGATGAGGTAGCGCCGGTCTCGGAGCTGGTTGATGACAAAATGCCGGCAGCGGTCACTGCCCCTGAAACACAAGGACAACCGGCAGCTCCGCTGTGGCCCAAGGCCGGAGCTGACCCGGGGCCATGCTGCCCTCGGGGGTCTTGACGTGCTCCTCTGGAAAGGAGGACTTGACATCCAACAAGCCCAGCCTTGCAGGTGATGGGGAGCTAGAGAGTGGTGTTTCAACACCCACCCCACCTCCCCCTGCAGCATCACTCAGGGAGGAAAGGGCAGGGGGAGTGAGGCACTCAGCTTGGGGCTTGGATGCAAAATGTTAAGGGATGACACAAATTCAGTAATCAGGACAACTAATAATGCAATATTTTAGAAAGTCAAAATTTATACCAAAATATCCATGATGAGTAAAACCTCTGTCTTAAAGATGAGGTCCAACCCCACACTTGCACACCTCAGCCCCACTCCTCTTACCTGAATTCTGGCCAGGTAGAAAAGATGGAATTACAGCTGCCATCTCCCCCAGCCTGTAAAGTCCCACCCACTTCATTTTCCTTTTTTATGGAAGAGTGTTGGGCTTCCCTGGTGGCTCAGTGGTAAAGAATTTGCCTGCCAATGCAGGAGACTGAAGGTTCAGTCCCTGGGTGGGGAAGATCCCCCAGAGGAGGAAACAGCAACCCACTCCAGCATTATTGCTTGGGAAATCCCATGGACAGAGGAGCCTGGCATGGTTGCATGGGGTCCCCAAAATGTCTGTGGGCTCACCAAGAGGCAGACACGACTTAGTAACTAAACAATAAGGGTCAACACAGTCAAGGGCACACATCCTAAGTGTGCCGCTCAATGAATTTCCCATGTAACCACCACCTAGAGGAAAACAGACGATATTTCTGGCTCCCCAGAAGACTCCCTCATGGCCCCTTCCAGAGTAGCCATCACCCTGACCCCCATCGTCACAAATCAGTTTTGTTCATTATGGAAATTCATATAAATAGAGTCATATTTTTTTCATGTCCATGTAGAATTAGCTTTTTTCCCCCACTGATAGGTAATATTCCATTTAATTTAAATATTCACAATGTATCCATTCTGCTGGTGGACAGTTAGGTTATTTCCACATCTGGGCTGTTACCGACGAAGTTACTCTGAACATTCCTGCACATGGCTTTTTGCTGAATATATGTATTCACTACTATTGAGAATATCCAAGGATGGCGAGTTGGTGGGTCTGGGATATGCTTATGCTTAGCTTTAGTAGAGGATGCCAAATTGTTTTCTAAAATCATTGCCCAGTATGAGAGATACAGTTGCTCTATGTCTTCACAAAGTGTTTGGTAGCCTCTGCCTTTCTCCTGTAACCAGCAGTTCATTGTGGTTTTAGTTTCTATTTCCCTGATCACTAAAGCTGCTGAACGGTCCTTTTTGGACCCTCTTTTATGACGTGCCTTTATTTTGCCTGTGTTGTCTTTGTCTTACTGAATTGCAGTTCTTCATGTATTCTCACCATGAATCCTTTATTAGGGGTATGCATGTATTACAAAACAAAACCTCTCTGGCACTGTGGCTTGCCCTTTTATTCACAGAATGGTATCTTTTGATTAATGAGTTCTCAATTTTAAGAAATTCAATTTGTTAAGCTTCTCTGTCAGTACTTTGGGGTCTTGTTTAAGAAATCTTGGCCTCCCACAAAGTCATGAAAAATGTTTCCTATGTTTTCTTTTACAAATGTATTGTTTTGCTGTTCTCACTTGAGTCTGTGATCCATCTAGAATTATTTAAATTTTGTATATGATGTGAGATGGGGGTCATTTTTTTCCATTTGGACATCCAATTACTCCCATACCACTTATTGAAAAGCCCAGCCTCCCCCCAACCCTCACCCCTGAACTACAGTGGCACCTTTGTTGCAAATCAGGTAAACCAAATGTAGGGGGATGTTTCTGGATTCGTCTATTTGTGCATCTGCGAGAAGCCCCACTTTTATCTCTTTAATAAGCTGATGCTCCACCCAAGATCATGTTTGAATAATAATAATAAAAAAGCCCTGATGCTGAAAAGACATTGAAAACTACTGAGTTTTTATATTTCAAAATGCTGAGAACTGTATCAGGGACACAGAATAACAGTAACTATTTTAGTAATGAATAACATTTATTTATTTACTATGTTCTGGACACTGTATCAGCACTTTCAAAGGTCTAAACTCATCAAACCCATTCAACAATTCTATGAAGTAAATACGGCAATATTACCATGTTCCAGATGAGGAGACATAGGTGCTGAGAGGCAAAGTAACTTGCTCAAGGTCAGGATTTGAACTGGGGCAGTCAGAACAGATGATAATTTTGAATCTGAATCTGAGACCTTTGAGAGTTTCCCTGTAGCCCCAGCCTGCCTCCCTCCCTAATGGGGGGTTGGTGGCGGAGGGAACTTCTTTCTTTTTCTGCCTTCCCCCTCACAACCTACTCTTGGGTCAGGCTCTGACATTACCACCTCTGACTTCATCCTGGCTATCTTGTCTCTTCGTCTCTAGGACCACTGCCTTACACTAGTCTAGATTTCATCATCGAGCCCAGACCTCACCCTCTGTGGTCCCCACTGCCCCCAAACCTCCAGTATCCGTCTTGATTCCTCCTTCCGTAGGCTGCCTGCAGGATCCTTGCAAAACCTAAATCTGACCCAATGACCCCTCATTGTCTATGGACATAGCCCAGCATCCAAGGCTATCCTGAGCTGCCCCCTGCCCTCCTCTCCAGGCACTGCTTCAATGGGACCATGCATCTTTCTGCACCCAGCAACTCGTGGGCTCCCCAACACCCTAGTCTGCTGTATCTCTGTTCTTTTGCACATGCAGTTTAATCTACTGGAAAATGCCTTCCTAAACCCCAATCACACCTCCTTTCCTGCCCAGCAAGTTGCTTTCTTCCTTCTCTCCTGGACTCAAAGTTTACCTCTGTGAACTTTCCCCAGTTTTCCATCAGGAGGAGGTTCTCCCCTGCCGGCCCCTCTGACTCACCCCTTTGAAGGCAGAGGCTTCTCCTAGTATATGGCCGGCGCTGCTCAAATGCCTGATGGACATGGGTGGATGAGTGAGGGAGTCAGGGAGTGAGGGCCTAGGGAAATCCCAGCAGTGTGGGCTGGTGGAGACTCGGAGCTTATCTGCAAGGCTGGCTTGTGGGAGCTGGGGCCTGCCTGCCTTCCCTTTGCAGAGGGCTTCCTCTCTTACCTGTAGGACAAGATGTAGCCGGTGGCCCGGTCACTGAGGCGGATGAGGAAGGAGCCAAGAGCTTTGTCCCTGAGCAGCTGCTCTGTCTGCCTGGGCAGAGGACATGCCATTAACCAGGGCTGGGTCCCCCCAGTGGCAGCAGGAGTAGCCTAAGTCAGACCCACCTCAGAGTCCCTGCCGGCCATGCCCCAGACCCAGAGCAGAGCCCTCCAGACCTTTATAGAGCACTCCCTCAGAACTTCGGCTGGTCCTGTGGCCTGTTTGGGCTCAGTCAAGCAAATTTAAGACTCAGTCTGGCCCTGGGTTGGAGTCCTGAAGTCACGTACATTGCCCCACTTGCAGCCTTACGGGTGGGAATAATAGCCACTGCCCCTTTCCACCCGAATGGCCCTATAGCAAGAAGGAATCCATATAGCTGGGGATCTTCAGTTTTGTGGATCCTTGCCTTGGGATTGCTGTGTACAGCAATGTGTACAATTGCTGCACGGTTGTGCAGGATGTGTACTGTGCAAGAGTTTCTACAGGGAGAAGGTGCTATTATATCTGGAGCCTGACCATGATAGCAACTCTTATCATCCCCTTCAACCCCAGGCAGTTATGGATACTGCTAAATAATGCCAAGTATTCTGGAGGCATGGTGGAAAATTCCAGCTGTCTTCTGGTTTGGCAGTACATAGACCAAATAGTTCCTCACCCACTTATTCACCAAATACTGAGTGCCTGCTCTATGCAGGATTAACTACAAATTTTGCAGAGTTCAGTATTAAATGAAAATCTGGAGCCTCTCAGTAAAAAAGTAAGCATTTCAACATGGGGACTGCAGTGCATTCAGCCAAGAATAGGGCCCTTGTGAGCAAAGGGCCCCGTGTTACAACATGAGTTGGTGCCGGTGAAGCTGGCCCTGGTTCAATGCTAAGTGCTGGGCTGGGAGGACCCAACGGCTGGCCGCATTTGTCATTCTTTCAGCAAGTGCTTTGGCAGCTTAGAGATCCACCCAAATCAGAAAGCCAGCCCCTACACTCTGGCCTTTATTCTTAGAGTAACTGTGTATCCAGGGTTGCCTGGGACAGTGCCCGCTTAAACAGGTCTCCTAGTAAATTCTCCACTTACTAATAGTGTTCTAGTTTTGATGATAAATGAAACAGCACTCCTAATAATTCATCAAGGTATTCAGAGCTGGTCTGAATGCATTCTGTTCCAGCCTGCTGCCACCCTCCCAACCCACCCCCCTGGGTTTTTCTGTTTTTCTGGCAACCTGACAGCCCCAGCAAACTCATAGGGGGCGGGCAATGCCTTCACCCACCTTGCCCACAGAAGCAGCCGTCAGAGAACTTGGTGCTCCTAAGTCTGCTTCCCCACCCACCACCTCCTGGGGTCCCTGCCTCCCCCATGGAGTAGGCAGGGACCAATCTGGTCCCAGACCGTTTTTTCAGCCCTGAGGGGCTATCGGCCACGCTGGGCATGTGGACAGGGGCAGCCTTACTTGCGGGTGATGAATCCGTGAAACCAGGGTGGCAGGGCTCCATTCTGCAGAATGAGAGGGGCTTGCGTCTCCATGAACCAGCTCAGGGCCAGCTCCTGCAGCTCAGCCAGGGCTTGTCTGTCCCCAGCCTCCTCGGCCCCCCTGCCCAGGCTGAGCTGCCTGAGGTGGGCCTCCATTCCGGCGAGCACTGAGGTGGAAGCCAAGCCCAGACCACCCGCACGCCTCTATATCTGTGTGCGCCTGGCTCATTTGCCTGAGTCCATGCCCTCTCCAACTGCCCATGGCACACAGGAGCCCCATTGTCACCTCTGACAATGTGTGGGCTGGTTCTCCTCTCTGATGCTCTGAGGCAGGGCACCTTGGCTGGCTGGGGACCCTGGGGGAGGGTCACATTAGCAGCTAGAGAGGCCTGGGGAGGGGCGGGTGGGGAGGCATCCCTGACTTCCTGGCTAGCAGATGAGGCGCACCACTGGGCTTGGCTCCTTCCCCCAACCTCCGGTCTTTGTCTGGGCTAAAGACCAGACTCTGGCTAAAGGCCAGGCACTGCCGCTCTTAGCAAAGTGGTGAATTTAAATTCTACTTATCCTTCCTTCGTGGAGGCCACTTTCATTTAGGTGAAGTTACGTGCTGATGAATTCCTCCTTCTACTCAATGTATTTTGCCTTGTGGCACATACATTCTAGTGGAAGGAGACAGACAATAGACAAATACATATGTAGAATATGATGTCAAGTGTAATAAGCACTCCAAGAAAGAGAGGAAGAAGATGAATGGGTGTGTTATTTGGATAGGGGGGTCAGGGTTGGGGGAAGCCTTGTCCAGCAAGTGCCACTGGAGCAGCAAAAGAGCAGGCCAGGCAGGTGGCTGGGGAAGAGATGCTGCTCCCAGAAGAGAGAAAAGCAAGTGCAAAGACTATGAAGTGGGCCTCTGCTCTCTGATCCCCTAGCAGGGCTGCCATAAGGCCTTTGAGAGGAAGCAGTGAACCAGGTAGGGCCTAGGACATTTGTTCATGCAAACATCCCTGAACTTTTAATGTGCTTCTGAGTTTCTTAGCAGAAATCCAGGCTTGGGTGACAGGGAGGCAGGGGATGTTGCAGCCAGTCAGCCCCAAGGATCTGGGTTAGAATCATTACACTGGCCCGGGCCTGAAGGCAGTTACTAAGGGGCTGCAGATAGCTCAGCTTTATCATCTGTAGAATGGGAATGATGTTTAAAAAGCTATTTTCTAGACTCTAGGGCCATTATGACAACTAAATGAGATAGCGCAATGGTTAAGAATAAGTTCAGTTGCTTAGTCGTGTCCAGCTCTTTGTGACGCCATGGACTGTAGCACACCAGGCTTCCCTGTCCATCACCAACTCCTGGAGCTTGCCCATACTCATGTCCATTGAGCCGGTGATGCCACCCAACCATTTCATCCTCTGTTGTCCCCTTTTCCTGCCTTCAATATTTCTCAGCATCAGGGTCTTTTTCAATGAGTCAGCTCTTCGCATGAGGTGGCCAAAGTATTGGAGTTTCAGCTTCAGCATCAGTCCTTCCAATGAACACACAGGACTGATCTCCTTTAGGATGGACTGGTTGGATCTCCTTGCAGTCCAAGGGACTCTCAAGAGTCTTCTCCAACACCACAGTTCAAAAGCATCAATTCTTCGGCACTCAGCTTTCTTTATAGTCCAACTTTCTCACATCCATACATGACGACTGGAAAAGTCATAGCTTTGTCTAGGTGGACCTTTGTTGGCCAAGTAATGTCTCTGCTTTTTAATATGCTGTCTAGGTTTGTCATAGCTTTTCTTCCAAGGAGCAAGGGTCTTTTAATTTCATGGCTGTAGTCACTATCTGCAGTGATTTTGGAGCCCAAGAAAATAAACCCTCTCACTGTTTCCATTGTTTCCCCACCCATTTGCTATGGAAGTGATGGGGCCAGATGCCATGGTCTTCATTTTTTGAAGACTGAGTTTTAAGCCAGGTTTTTCACTCTCCTCTTTCACTTTCACTTTGCTTAAGAATGAGGGAACATATGTATAAACTCAAAAACTGGTAGAACTGACCAATAACAATAGAAGTTAGGATAATGTTTGCCTTGGGGAATATATGATAAGGAAGGAATGAGGAGCTGCAGGGTGGTGATCATGTTCTATTTCCTGATCTGGGTGGTGCGTTAGGTAAATGTATTCACTTTGTGAAAATTCATTGAGCTCTGGGCTCATGACCTATGCATCTTTCTATGTATATGTTCTACTTCAACAAAACACCTCACTTACTAAAAAATGAGGATGCTGCAGTCATATTTCCTTGGTTCCAATCCCAGCTGACCAGCTATGGGACCTTGAGGAAATGACTTAATTTTTCTGGCCTTCAGTGTCGTCATCTTTGAAACAGGGACAAGAACATGACCTGTTGTTTGGAAGGTAAGATGAATTATGTCCTTAGAACAGAGTTTAGAACACAAGCTATTAGGATCAGCTCTGATGATGTTGCAATGACTGTAAAATACAGTGGGTCCTCCCACTGGTAATTATTTTCATCATTACTATTATTACAATTTCATCACAGTCACCTCAAATCAAGATAAAGCAGTCAATGGCAAGTATGTAACACATACAACTTAGAGGAAAGGCTAGGGCATGACACACACCTGCAACCTCCACCTGAACAGCTTATTCTCTGTCTCTGAGACTCAATTCTCACATCTGTGAACAGGGCTGCAAGACACCTATTTGCCTCACCTGCAGACGGAGTGAACTGTTGCAGGTCATGCTCTTCACGTGGGATGGGTCCACAGGAACACAGCAAGGATCCCCAGGCTCAGCTACCGGGACGCCACTTACACAAAGAATTTCCAGCCTTGACAGAGAGGAGTCAACTCCAGCCAGGGGACCCAGGAGGGATTCATGTACTTGTGAAACTGTCTTCCCGTCACAGCTGTAAGCCAGGGATACACTGGGGTCACAATGGAAATCACAGGCCCAAATTGGCAAGGACTGGAATTTCCTAAATTGAGGTGGGGGAGGAACAGGGGTGGATTACGTCTTTATCTTCCCTAATCTGTAACTGAAATTCAGCATTTCCTTCCATGACGAGCGCAGAGAACAAACCTTGTTAGTGTTCATAGAACTTGTGACTTTGTCACCAATGGAAATTACAGATATTTTCACATCACATTACAGCTGTGGCAGACATCTTCAGACATTGATTTTGTTCACCATTACCTCAAAATAATCAAGCCCAATGCCGGATCTCGTTCTTTAACATGCTAATAAAGAAGCACATTGTATTACTACATCACAGAGTTTTGAATAACTTTATTTCAATATGATTGATTTCCATTGTGATCCTATGTATTTTATTTCGTGGATTTAAAAATATTATTCTGAGAAAAAGTTCATGAGCTTCATCAGATGCCAGAGAGGTCCATGGCCCAAAAAAGGCCAAGGAAGCTGGGGTTAAACCCAGAGCTGGTTTGCTGCCAACACAAAGTCCTGGAAGTATTCAAATACAAAGAAATGTGTTTCTGTAATTTTCCATGAGGTGTTATCTCTCCAGCTCCCTCTTAGGTGGGGTACTTTTATGAGCAGAACTTGGCCATTTGCATAAGAAGACAAAGGTTTTGTGTACAGGAAGAGGGAGCCCAGGATGGCTGCGGGCAAGATATGAAGATTCCAAAGGCAGGCAAATAAAGGGGAGTCTATTTTTACACTCAGAGGAAATGGGGGTGAGGAGGGGGTGAGGCCAGGTTTGGGGGCATCAAGTGAGCTCTGTGAAAGATTGAGGGGTCAGTTTTCTCTGAAGGCACTCCATAACCCACTGTTCAGTTCATGGCTGTGCTCACCTGCTGGGGGCTGGGCCCTGGGACAGAGAGAAGACTCCAGAGCACGCAGCCTGCTTCTCCATCCCTGGGTGTCCAGAGGTGTAGGAAGAGGAACTGAGAAGATTCGGGCTCTTGCAGTCGGACTAAGCAACGTACAATCCTGGTTCCCCCATTTGCTGGCTTGGTGACTTTGAGGGAGGTACTTAATCTCCATGTGTCTCAGTTTCTCATCAGTAAAAATGAAAGGGATAAAAAGTATGCACCTAGTAGGGTTTGGGGATCCAGTGAGCTGATCTGACACAGAGGAGAGGCCGGGAGGCACAGTGCACATGCAGTAATCATCAGCCCCAGCTCCAAGTCATCTCCCTGCTGGGAAGTCCCCAGAATTCTGAGTCTCTGTCTGTCTCATCAAAACTTCCTTATCCTGGGTTCTCCATCAAGGCTGTGCTTCTGTTGTAGGACAAATAGATGGTAACTGATTACCCAGTAAATTACTCTCTCCTGAGGGTGCTCAGTCCGCTGTGCCTTCTCAGGCAGAAAGCTCTCAGACTTCTCCAGAAAGATGCTCAGAGGCAGTATCTTTCCAGTCATTCTGACCGAGGCTCACTGAGGATGGCCAGCATCCCAGCGCTACTGCTTCTACTCCTGCTTCGGCGACTCTGTGGTGTGGGAACCTAGTATGTGCCCAAGTGCTGCTGGCAGCCAGCCTCCATGGAGAATGCCAAAGTGGGCTTTTCAGTAAGTTTTAGTCATACGTTTGTTTTAGTTTATGAACACTGCATTTTTGTGCCCCTTAGTTGGTTATTCCATTAGGATTTGTTCCACAGTAGTAGGGAGTACAGAATGAACGATCCTATTTCTTTTTTTCTCAGACTGTCTGCCTTATTCTCCATTATATTCTGTGCCTAGAACCATGTTTGGCATAGTTAGATGCTCAATAGGTATATTTTAAATTATCATCCAAATGCATAATATATCCACATGGTTTTTAAAAATAAAAGGTGTAGTACTCCCCTGGTGGTCCAGTGGTTGGGAGTCTGCCTGCCAAGGCAGGGAACACAGGTTCCATCACTGGTCCAGGAAGATTCCACATGCTGAGGGGCAACTAAGCCCATGTATCACAATTACTGAGCCCACACGCTTTAGAGACTGTGCTCTGCAACAAAAGAAGCCACCACAATGAGAAGCCCACACACCACAATTAGAGAGTAGCCCCCACTCTCTGCAACTAGAGAAAGCCTACATGCAGCAACAAAGACCCAGTGCAGCCAAAAATAAAAATAAGTGAATAAATAATGAAAAGTATAAAAAAGGTATCCCTAAAAGTCTTCTTCTTCTAGGCATTAAACCTCCATCTACCCAGTGCCATCTCAATCCCACAAAGAACCACTCTTATTCATTTCTTGAATGTTCTTTTTGGGTTTCGTTATGCACATTCAAGTAAATATGTATATTCTTATTTTCCCCCCTTTGTTATATAAGGGTAGAATCCTATGCAGTGCCCTGCACTTTGTTTTTTAAAGCTCTTTAGTAATAGATCTTAGAGTTCCTTTCATAAGAATACATAGAGGGATGCCATTCTTTTTGTTACAGCTACATGGCTGCATCGTCATTTTTGTAACCAGTCCCCTAGTGATGATCATTTGGGTTGTTTCCAGTGTTTTCCTATTTCCCACAATGCAGCAGTGGATAACCTTATACAGATTTGATCAAGCACAAGCGTGAGTACATCCATGGAACAGATTCTCAGAAGACAGACTGCTCAATCAAAAGGGTATTTGCTTTTGTCATTTTGATAGATGTTGCCAAATTGTCTTCTTTAGGAGTTGTAGTCATTTACACTCAAGAAATACTGAATGAATGAATAGACAAACAGATAATATATCCAAGCTCAGTCATTTGGGGGCCCCAAGCTAGCAAGAAAAACTGGGAGGGGGCTGATGCTGCTCCAGAGAAGTTACCAATTTTACTTTGACATTTTTTGCCACTTTGACATCACTGAGAAAGCTCGTCTTCTCATCTATAGAGCATGGCTCTTGGGTAGGTTCAGTTCAGTTCAGTTGCTCAGTTGTGTCCGACTCTTTGCGACCCCATGAATCGCAGCACACCAGGCCTCCCTGTCCATCACCAACTCCCAGAGTCCACCCAAACCCATGGCCATTGAGTCAGTGATGCCATCCAGCCATCTCATCCTCTGTCGTCCCCTTCTCCTCCTGCCCCAAATCCTTCCCAGCATTAGGGTCTTTTCCAATGAGTCAGCTCTTCGCATGAGGTGGCCAAAGTATTGGAGTTTCAGCTTCAACATCAGTCCTTCCAATGAACACCCAGGACTGATCTCCTTTAGGATGGACTGGTGGATCTCCTTGCAACCAAGGGACTCTTAAGAGTCTTCTCCAACACCACAGTTCAAAAGCATCAATTCTTCAGCACTCAGCTTTCTCCACCGTCCAACTCTCACATCCATACATGACTCCTGGTAAAACCATAGCCTTGACTAGACGGACCTTTGTTGGCAAAGTAATGTCTCTGCTTTTCAATATGCTATCTAGGTTGGTCATAACTTTCCTTCCAAAGAGTAAGCATCTTTTAATTTCATGGCTGCAATCACCATCTGCAGTGATTTTGGAGCCCCAAAAACTAAAGTCTGCCTCTATTTCCACTGTTTCCCCATCTATGTGCCATGAAGTGATGGGACCAGATGCCATGATCTTAGTTTTCTGAATGTTGAGCTTTAAGCCAACTTTTTCACTCTCCTCTTTCACTTTCATCAAGAGGCTTTTTAGTTTCTCTTCACTTTCTGCCATAAGGGTGGTGTCGTCTGCATATCTGAGGTTATTGATATTTCTCCTGGTAATCTTGATTCCAGCTTGTGCTTCTTCCAGCCCAGCATTTCTCATGATGTACTCTGCATATAAGTTAAATAAGCAGGGTGACAATATACAGCCTTGACATACTCCTTTTCCTATTTGGAACCAGTCTGTTGTTCCATGTCCACTTCTAACTGTTGCTTCCTGACCTGCACACAGGTTTCTTGAGAGACAGGTCAGATGGTCTGGTATTCCCATCTCTTTCAGAATTTTCCACAATTTATTGTGATCCATACAGTCAAAGGCTTTGGCATAGTCAAAGGGTGGTACAATCATCCCACCAAACAGGCAGTTCTATTTAGTAATATTTACAGGACAATGGCCAGGTAGTGAGAACTTTACAAGGGCTGGTTAAAATGTCTGAGGCCTGAAAAACAATAACAACAAAATACCCTATCAGTATCCACTCCCAAATCCAAAAGAAGAAAACTGCAAGATCACAACAAATTATAAGCAAATGTCTATGCAATGTGTCATTGTGTCAACTTCATTCAGTATTCATAAAAGTTTCAGCACATCTGAAAATGGTTTGGAGGTCAGATTGTCTTAATCTCACAAGAATCCCCAAGTGTGCAGGAAAACTGCCAACAGATTGTTAATTAAATGAATTCTCAAAGCCAAATCATTCCAAAGCAAAATTTTAAAAGTAATCATTTCCAAAGAAGTTCAAAGTAAAAATAATTATATATGTTGTACATAAGATATATAGAATATTATGTCATATTAATATTATAATTATATATAATATAACATATTAAAATTATATTGTATATAATTTAAAATGTGACTGTGCCATTATATTTATACATATACATTTGTATACATTTACTTATGTGCTACATAGTGAGATGTGGACTCCAAAGTGCCCTGGACCTGTGTGTATGCATTCAGTCATGTCTAACTCTTTGTTGCCCCATGGACTGTAGCTGCCAGGTTCTTCTGTCCGTGGACTCCAGACAAGAATACTGGAGTGAGTTGTCATTTCTTACTCCAGGGGATCTTCCTGACCCAGGGATCAAACCCGCATCTCTTTTGTCTCCTACACTGGCAGGTGGGTTCTTTACCACTGCACCACCTGGGAAGCCCTACCAAGATCTTAAAAACACTGTTAGCCCCACTCCATAGAGAATCCTTGCTCTGGGCCTGTGGGCTCCTGACAATCCCAGAGGAAAGTAAACCCACCCCTCAGATCAGAGGTCTCCCCCATTAGCTGTACCTCTCAGTTTTGGCAGCAAGAACAAGACATAAATTTATTTCTCTATAGATTTTCTGACCTCACTGGTGAGCAGTTCTGAGTCCTGTGCAAAGATGAAAAACTACAGAATTACATGCCATTTGCTCATGAGAACTAAAGAAGAGACAGGTATACAGGGACCTGTTGGAAAGGTCAGGGGCCAAGGATCATATGTTGGAAAGCTTGTTCTACAGTTTCTTGGAGGCCAGGGGACTGCCATGGGTCCTGGCACACCTGACAGTTTGGAAATCGGGGGCTGCCCCTCACTGCTGGAAAATGGGGACCCATAGGAGCTCTGTTAACGATGTTGAGCCCCTATCATGTGCCAAACATTTCAAATGCATATATGTGATTGCCTTTCCCTTTTATAACAGGTAGACGAGACAGCATTACTTATCTTTACTTGTCCCCACTATAAAGATGGAAACAGAGACTCAGGGCTGAAAATGGGCTGCTCGGAACAAAGAGTAAGTCAGTGGCAGGGCCAAGACCAAAAGCTGGGGGTCCTACCCCACTTCCTCAGATATGCCGCATCCACCTTCTATGCCTTTGCTCTTGACCCCTCCCCTACCCGGGGCTCCTTTCCTTGCTACTCAAACTCTATAAGTACCTAAAAAATGCACTAAATCAAAATTGATGAATATTTTGTCAACATATTTAAGCTCCAAAATACAAAACCAATCTGAAAACGCTTTCCTCTTCTCTCCAAATCAGCTCCTTCCAGGTCTCCTCACTGCCCAGTATCACATCTTGATTGCCTTCTGGGACCTTCCTTCCAAGACAGTGGCCTTCCTCCAAGGTAGCGGTCCCCAACCTTTCTGGCACCAGGGCACAGTTTTGTGGAAGACAGTTTTTCCACGGTCGGAGTTGAGGGGGATGGTTCCGGTGGTGATGGGAGCGATGGGTGAGGCAGAGGAAGCTGCACTGGCTTGCCAGCCACTCACCTCCTGCTGTGCAGCTCTGGTTCCTTAACAGGCCACCACCTGGGGATGCTGGGGGCCCCTGCTCCAAGGTCATGTCCCCTTATTGCTTTGCTAGCACAAGAACCATTTTTTAAAAAAATTATTTATTTATTTTGGCTGTGCTGGGTCTTAGTTGTGGCTCATGCAATCTTCACTGAAGCAGGTAGGACCCAGTTCCCCAACCAAGAATAAACCTGGGCCCTGGGCATTGGGAGTGCGGAGTCTTACCCCCTGGACCCCCTGAACAAGCACCTTTTAAACTCCTTTGGAGACCCCTTTGCCCAACCAAGATGCTGTCTATACTTCTACCATTAGAACAGCATCTCTTCAAGATTTCAGTTAAAATGCTCTTACCTCCCAGACTGGGCCTCACAGTGAGGGCTGCAGTCCCAGGGCTTGTGTGAGCAGGGAGGACGAATCTGAGCTCAAGTTTGGCTGAGAGATAGGGGGTCCCGGGAAGGGGATGGCAAGAGGGTCCTTGGAAAAGGAGTGGGGAAAGCAGAAGGGGTTACAGTGTCCTGGGCACAGTGCCAGGCTCAGGAGCAGGACAGTGACCAGAAAGGATGGGACCTCTGTAGCTATAGCCCCACTGTCTCCCCGGGGATCCAGCCCTCTCCTGCTTCCTGGGCAGCGTGGCTCCCTAACTCCTATGTGGACCTCCGCTGCCTGGCACCCAGCCCCTGCAAGCCTTCCACCCCACCCTCCAGGGCATCCAAGCCTCTACTTCTCTGAGTCCTGGCTTCCTCGTCCTTGGGACTGGGAGCTTGGCAGGCAACCTAGATGCCTTCCCTCTAGGAAAGAGAACCACAGGTGTGTAGATTTGCCTGCCAATTTGGTAGGGAAACGAGGCTTCCTGGAAGCTGGAGATAGCAAATCCAGGCTGACAGGGTCCCCTAGTGGGGCTCCCCTCAGTGAAGCTCCCCCACACTCCTTTCGGAGTTTCAGCATCACTCAACACCAGGCGGAAGCAAAGAGCAGGGGCTGGGGATATTTGTTGAATGAATCAGCTACCATTCTGAGGCCTTACCACATGTCAGGGACTGTTCCAAACACTTTTGCATTTATCTCGTTCAAGCCTCACAACAGCTCTAGGAGGTAAAAGTGGTCATTATCTCCCGTTCTACAGATGAGGAAACTGAGGCACAGGGTGGCTGGGAGATCCACAATGTCACATAGCCCCTCCTTTATTTAGGAGCCCGCCTCCCCCACTGCCACTGCTTCCAGCAGCCCCATCCATTTCTCCACTGACTCTCTATCAGGGCAGGTGGCGTGGCGCTGAGGTGTGTGAAAGTACACAGACAGCGCTCTCCCTGGGTGATGGTGGTGGTGTCTCCCAGCGGTCAGTTCAGCTCCACTCTGAAGATGGTCTGCCTCTCGCTGTTCCTTCTCCCACCCTCTGGTACTCAGCCCATTCACAGCTGCAGTACCCCAGCCTTGCCCCATGAACTCCAATCTCCTCCCCATCCAGGCCAACTTCCTCCAGATGTGCTCTGGGTTGAACAAAGCCCCACCAAAGTTGCACTGTGTCCCCCAGCCCCAAACAGTGGAACCTTCTCTGCTGGTCCCCTCTGCCTCAGGCACAGAAGGCATGGGTGCCCTTTGTGTCAGGACAGCTTCTCCAGCAGGGCCAGGGGAGAGGCAAAGTGGCCAGGCTTGCACGAACCAGAGCGGGCAGCCAAGCTTGCAGGATGAGACAGAATCCTAAAGGCAAGGGTCAGGTCAGTTGTAATAGCTGGAAGAATCAAGAGGCCTTTGAGCAGGAAGGCTCAAAAAACAAAACAGAGCCTCTGCTGGTCTGGGGAGCTGTAGGGAGAATGACCACAGGCCCCCTCATCTGTGCCTTATGCCACTGATACATTTCAGAGCAGGTGGGCAGGGCCCTTACAGATCACTTTGCCATCCATTCCCTCACGGAACAGATGGGAAATTGTAGCCCAGAGAGGGCACAGACATGCCAAAGGACACACAGCATACCAGGTGGTAAGGTCTACTTTCCTCTCTGGGCTCCCCACAGGATTGCGGGCTCCTCTTATGGCAGGTTGGGGTCTTAGCCAGCTCCGTACCCTGGGGTCTGGGAATTGAACAGGCAGTGGGTAGCTGGGTACTTCTTAGAGGCCTCTGACCCTGCTTCCTGCTAGGGAAACTGGACTAGGATGAGTCACTGGCTCTGTGTTCCCCTGGGGTTTGCCCAGAGGCTGGCCATGTGGGAGCAAGTTCATTGCCCAAATTTCCTCTTTTCAGTAAACAGCAGCCACTTCCTCCTGGGTAGCCCACTTCCTTCTGGTCACTGGGTTCCTGAGAGGCTCGAGGGGCAGGGGCTCACATGGACAGGCAGGACAGACCTTCTGGCACCAAGCTTGCCTGTACTGGACACCAGGCAGGCACACAGGCTGTACACAGCTGGCCTCTGACCGACCACAGGCCATGTGTGCATGCTAAGTTGCTCCAGTGGTATCCGACTCTTTGCAACCCCATGGACTGTAGCCTGCCAGGCTCCTTTGCCCATGGGATTCTCCAGGCAAGAATACTGGAGTGGGTTGCCAGGCCCTCCTCCAGGGGATCTTCCTGACCCAAGGATCAAACCAGAGTCTCCTGCGGATCCTGCATCGCAGGTGGATTCTTCACTGCTTGAGCCACCAGGGAAGCCCTGACTACAGGACACTAACCTTTAATCTACAAGACTGGAAACTGCAAAATGTCAATAAGCCATTGAAGAAGGGTGCCAAGCAATTAGGAACCACCAGGGGCAGCCCCAGGATGACCATGTGGGAGGACCTTGAGGGGATGATCTGGTTAGAAAAGTCGGGGAAAAGGAGCTGCATTTGTTTAGCATTTTACATAAAATATAAAATTGTCCAAAATGAATTTGGAGAGAGCTGCTAAGAGAGATGAGATGAAGGTCCACCATATAGCCCCTTCAGCTTTTAATTTTAGGAACAGAGCGGGGTGGGGTGAGACATTGCAGGGTTTGTTCATGAAATAACCAGCATCCCAGGATGACCCAGAGAGAACTGGCAGGATAAGGGGCCTGGGAGAAGTCTGGAGGGTCCAGAGGGTGTTGGGGTTGGTGCTGGAGCCTTGGAATGTTTGGGCCACTTCTGCTTGGCTCTGCAGAGATGTGGGGCCCTCCAGAGGCCCCTGCTGAGATGTTGCCCCCGGTTTTGAGGCCTCCACATTTTGCCCGTCTCACTGGGGTCTCTGGGCTTGCACCTGCGCCTCCTCAGAGAGGGCCATATTCTGGGCCTGGTAAGGGCCAGGAGAGTTTATAGAGTTTTTAGACAGTGTAGGCTCAGCACCACAGGGATTCCCTTGTAGCTCAGTGAGTAAAGAATCTGCCTGCAATGTGGGAGACATGGGTTCGATTCTTGGGTGGGAAAGATCCCCTGGAGAAGGAAACGGCAACCCACTCCAGTATTCTTGCCTAGAGAATCCCATGGAAAGAGAAGCCTGGCGGGCTACAGTTCATGGCGTCACAAGAGTTGGACACGACTTAGCGACTAAACCAGTACCAGTACCAGCACCTACATCTGCCAACTTTCAAGGGACCTAGGAAATGTCTGTAGACTAAAAAAAAAAAAAAAAGTTACTAGCTGCAAACCCCAGGACAAGAGGAAAGTCAAAACTAGTAAACATTTCATTACATGTCTGAAAAGTGTAACATTATGTCTACTACATAAAAATGTTCCTCCCTTTGAAAACAATTTATAGGTTGGGTTTTTCTCACTCAGCCAGGATTTCCACTTCGACATGATATCTGCCAAGATGTAGTAGCCAAATGTATATTAAAATGAATTCCTCATAGATACTATCCAGAAATAATTCTAGAAGCTCCTTCAAACATTTTTAGAGCAAATATTATGACTATGTTTACTATGGAATGTGGGGCATTTTAATATGTTTGATATGATGTGGGGTATGGCCTCCATGAGAAAGAGGGTGTGAGAGCATGTTAAAATGACAGGGAGGGTGGAAGTTCAAGTGCAGGAGGGTCAGGCTTGAGGCCAGCTTGCCCACTGAGAAGCACAGACACCAGCTCTGCCAGGGGCTGCAGAGATCCCTTGTCCAATACCAACTGCCAAGATCTGGCCAGCCAGTCCAGACTCTCGCCCCAGGGTGAGGGGGGCTCACTCTTGCCACCTGTGAAGGATGCCTTCCTCACACCTAGCAGATATCTGCCTCCACCAGATACCCCAAGGGCTTAGTCTGTCCTCTGTGACAGCAGGCTATGGCCATCCTTACTTTTTGCACAACTCACTGACAGAGCAGAGGATGGAGGGGGGCTGTACCCACTCCTGCCCTGTGGCCTCTTGTCTACCTCCTGTGTGTAGCTGTGTACAGTGTACAGACCCAGTTCTGCCAGCTCTTCCCCTTTCCATAGGACTTCTTGGTCACACCCTACTCTGGCTTCCTAGCCCACAAGCCAACTAATCACAGCCCCTCTTGATCAGAGCACGGCACAAATGAAACATGGTTCCTTTACTCCCAAGGGTGGCCCATCCCACTCCTGCAGTGCATTCTCTGGCCTCCTATGTATCGGGGCTGCAAGAGCCCCCTCTCAGAATCTGCTGGTTTCAGAGGATATCAGGGTCAACTGTACAACAGTAATAATTGATATGCTGAGTGCTTACCATGCTAAGCGCCATGCTAAGCACTTTCACATGATCTCGTAATCTTTATAAGAACAATGGTATGAGGTAACTACTTGTACTATCCCCATTTTATAGCTGATGAGACTGAGGCTCAGAGAGATAACATAACTTACCTCAAGTCACACCACTGGTTAGTAGCAGAGCTAGGAGACAGATTCCATCAGTTTGGATCCACAGTCCAGTCTTTAACTCGATGTGGTACTGCACTCGAAGAGATCCAAAGGGTGCTAAGATGGAGGCACCCTTGCCATGGCCACCCAGGCAGATCCTTGACGGGCCTGGGGAGAGGTGGGATAACACAGGGCCAGCTAACACAGGGCCCACAGCTGGTTGGCTGGCTGCGTGAGCTCACTATTCCAACCTGCCTCCAAGTAAGTAATCTAATTCACAGTCCCTTCCATCTCAGAAAGTTCGTTTCCCACCTATGTATAAACATGCAAAATGAAGAAGGTAAGATATTGTTTTGATCTGACCCTTTCACAAATATCGCTATGACCTTTCTTTTTTCATTAAGTAAAGTGAGCCTTAGTATTCGCATTTCCCCCATAAACTTGCATGACTCATTCCCTCACTTCATCCAGGTCTCTGCTCCAGGTCACCTCCTCAGCAGGGCCTCTCTGATCCTCTGAAACTTAGCCTGATCCTCCTGCCCTCCTCTTACACTATTGTGAAACAAAGGCACTTGCCTCTTGAAGTTACTGTGAAAGTTCAAATGAGCTAATATATAAAACACTGGTAACAATAAGGGCTATTTAAGTGGCAATCCTTTTTTAAGTTACATCACTGGCAGGTAGACAACACAGTATGATTTTAATCTGCCTTTTTATGTGGGTATCCTCTCTCTCCCTTACTAGACTATTATCTCCATGAGGGCAGGGGAATGATCTTGCAGCTTGTTCACTACCTTGTCCTCTAGCGTCTGGAACTGTACTTGGCACATAGAAGGGGCTCAGTATATATTTGTTGAATTCAGAACGTGAACCCACCGAGGTCTGGAGAGGAGGGAAAAGTTTTGGCTTTCATTCACAAATTCTATAAACATTTACTGAGCACCCACTCAGCGCCAAGCAATAAGCTCTCTCAGTTGTGCAATACTAGCCTATGAATCTGGCAGGGCAGAGATTTAAAAACAAAGTTTTGCACCGAGGTGTAATTTATATAGAGAGAAATGTACAATTTCCAGGGGACACTGATGGATTTTTGAGAACTGCAAGTTCACACTCCCATAAAGAAACGGAACAATGTTTCAGCTTGGCAAAGCGGGGTTTTGAGCCCAGATTACAGGAAGGCACAGAGGGCAGAGGGTGATGCTACCTGACCTGCCTCTGGGGTGCCTGCCGGAGAGCCCTGGCTGGAAGCGGGCGTTCCCGGGGGCGGGCGGGGGTGGGACTACAAGTCCCAGGCTGCCTTGCGCGCCCGCAAGCCGTGCGGAGCGGCGGGGCTCAGGGGAGGGGGCGCAGCGGCGGCGGCGGCGCCGAGGCGTTGGGGGCCCGGGCGCGGGCGGTTGGCGCGCGGGCTGGCAATGCCGGGGCCCGCGGCCCGCGGGGAGGAGGGCGGCGGTGGCGAGGGCGCGGCCCCAGGGGCCGCGGCGGAGCCTGGGTCAGGGCCGGGGCGGGAGTCGGCTCGGCTGTGCGGCTACCTGCAGAAGCTGTCCGGTAAGGGCCCGCTGCGCGGCTACCGCAACCGCTGGTTCGTGTTCGACGCGCGCCGCTGCTACCTCTACTACTTCAAGAGCCCGCAGGACGCGCTGCCCCTCGGCCACCTGGACATCGCAGACGCCTGCTTCAGCTACTCGGGCCCCGACGAGGCGGCCGAGCCCGGCGCGGAGCCGCCCGCGCACTTCCAGGTGCACAGCGCGGGAGCCGTCACGGTGCTCAAGGTGGGTCCGCGCCCCTGCCGCCCAGCCCCTGCCTCCCGGGACCGCGCGCACACGCCCTTCTTCGGCGTTCCTGCTTAGCCTTGGGGCTGCCCCTGGCATCCAACTCAGCCTAGCGCCTCTGCCCATCGGACTTTCTCCGTCCACCCTCCCTTTTCTAAAGCCGGTCTGCCAGCCTTTCCCCGTTTCTTTCTCAGACTCTGTCCCCAGCTCAAGCCCTTCACCTGAGTTTAGATGAGAATGGCTGCGCCTTCCCTCGGGTCCTTCTCTGTCCACCTCCCCTCCCTTCCCCTCGCCACCTCTCCTGTGGATGTCCTGTGTAACCCTCCCAGGCATTCATGACTGCGGGCTTCCTGCCCTTGACTAAATGATTACTCTCTTCAGCTGCCTCATCTGTAAAATGGGGATAGTAAACTTCTTGGGGGAGTTGGGGTTACATGAAATAAACGCTAACCACTGGTAAATGTTATGGCATCCAAGATTATAGACAGAGAGAGTCAGAGATGGCAGGGCTTTTAGAGAGAATCCACTGCAGTCCCCTCCAGAGTGGGCAGGGACACTGCTGCTAAGTTCACACAGTCAGTAGCAGAGCCTGTTTGCTTGCTCCCTGCCTTGGCTGGGAGAGGAGAGAAAGGCTTCCTTCAACCAGTCCTGCTTTGCCCATTTGAAGCTTCCTGTGTTGAAGCATGGAACTTGAATCAGAAGTCACCCTGGTGTTCAGAAGCCCCTCCTCCTCCCTGGTTCTTGGGGGGCTCCCATCATCTCCTAGGGGCCCTCCTGCTTCCATCACCTGAGTGTCTGGGCCTTGGCTTGGAGTCCGGTCTCTCTTCCAGCCTCCCTCATTGCGTGGTTCCTGTGAGCCTCCACCCTCACTCCTCTCTGTCTCTCTTCTCTTCCGTATTACAAGCTGGGTTTCTCCAGAGTGGCTGGGCTGGGATGTATGAAAACTCTCTGCAAAGCTGGCCAAGTAGAGAGCAGAGTGGGCTGAGCCTAGCGCCCTTGGCCTTGTAAGCACAGGGCTGTTCCCGGGGTCTCCGAAGCCAGCAGCAATTGGAGCTGCTCCCCGAGATCGTTTTTCAGAGTTTTGTCAACTCAGTTCTTGCAAGCAGAGTCTGATTACTGTGTTATTGTGTCCTTTTAGATTCTTCCATCTCTTCTTGAAGTGGGTGCAGACATCCTGGTTCTCCAAAGGAAACCAAGCAGAGTTGTAGTTCAACTGGGGTTTACTTAGAAGCATTTGTGTAAAGTTCACAGTGACCCTAGCAAGTACACAGGGACTTTTGCCAAAGAAAGACTTGTCCCCACTGTCATGGACTGTTCCTTTGTACAGCTGAATTTCCTGTAGAATTGTTTGTTAAAACAGAAAATAGAGCATCCTGTTTCAGATTTTCTCAGATGACTTTGGAGCCCTCTATCAGATATTTTCATTACAATTTTTTGAATGATGGAGATATCTATATAAATGGGGCTACAAAATGCAGTATCAGGAGTGTGGCTTTAGAGTTGGATGGACTTTAATTTATGGCTTGAATTTGGTGCTCACAGACGATGAGCAAATTAGACAACCTCTCTGTCCCAGTTTCTTCTTCAGCCTAATGGGAATCTTACTGTCCTCACGGTAAGATTTTGAGATTTCTGGAGAATTCCGGCACAGAGTAGGCAGTACATGGCATCTACAAGAAATAACATGTAACGTTTTTGGCCATTATGTAGTATGTTCGTGTCGTGGAATATTATGCAGCAGCGAACATACAGGAATGAGAGCCGTTAAGTGTCAGCATGGATGACTCCCATCAACATAAAATTGAGAAAGAAAAACAAAGTTACAGATTGCATACAGAGGTATGATTCATGTAAAAATTGAGGTCATGTAGATGCATATGCTGTGTGGGAAAGGGAGAGCTCTGTTGGGGTGGTGAGCCCTGCATTCAGGATGGTGGTTCCTTCTTGGGAAGAAAGGGGAATGTGAGTGGAAATGGGTGCCTGGGGGCATCCACTGACTTTGCAGTGTTTTATTTCTAGCACCAGGTGGTGTTTGTTTTATTATTCTATTTATTTTTTTCTATGTTCAGAATGTTTCTCTCTCTCTCTTTTTTTTAATGAAGTGGATCTTCACGTAGGTTACTGACTATGGAACATTTTAGTATGTAAAGCTGAATTAGTCATAGAATAAGAGAGCATGCCTGAGGCCAAGGGTCTGCTTTGTAAAAACAGTGAAAATGGAAACATAGGCTAGGCTCTTCAAAAGATGGGAGCAGTCAGAATGCAGGCTTTCAGAGTAAGGAGTATGTTTTAAGAACGATGAATTCTAAGCTGTGGGAGTAAACATTTTATGGTGGTAAAAGTGGAAATTAGCAATTTATCTTTTCACCTCTCATACCCAAGAACTGATTTCCATAAGCTTTAATAAGTGAAGCCCAAATGCTTCGCTTTAGGGCTGCTCAGCTGTAGCACAGACCTTGATTTCTAAGGGGATTGTAGGTTAGTGTGGATTAATCCCTACTCAGGTTTAGCTAATGTATATAATTTTATAGCTACCATTTCTTTTGACGGGTTAAAAAGAAAAAAAGTCAGTTTACTTATTGTATTATCATATGGTTCTTATTTTAAAGTGACTTTCTGCCTACTCTGGAAGAGCTGTGGTTTTGTTGAACTTTTCCAAAATGTTTTCCTGCTTGAGTCTTAATGAAAGCTGATATTGGAATTTCTTAGTAAACTTTTCTGTTCCTAAACTCAGAGATGTGGTCCATGCCTTATTTTACCGATGAGGGAATGGAGGCCAGAGAGGGAATGTGATTTGTCTGAGATCATGAAGATAGATTGAGACCTTCTTGGATAGTAGACTCTTGGAACAGTGAGTGTCCAAAATGCTGGGTATCTAATTCTCTTATCTGTTTTGACAAGTCTTCCTTTTTTTTTTTTTTTAACTTCTATTTCAATGGCTTGGGATTAGGTGTCATGGTTTTTCCTGTAATGCATTGAATTTCTGTCTTTTTCATACAGAATGAAAGCACCAGCATTCTTTACCAGGATGTGCGGTACTTTTATTCGACATTTGTAAACTGCTACAACCGTCAGATAGAAACTGATGCTTCTTGGGGTACTGTGTGTGTGTGTGTGTGTGTGTGTGTGTGTGTGTGTGTGTGTGTACTGCTACAACCGTCAGATAGAAACTTATGCTTCTTGGGGTACTGTGTGTGTGTGTGTGTGTGTGTGTGTGTGTGTGTGTGTGTAGAGGTGCTGGACGCTGCTCACTGAGCTTTGCTGGGATCTGAGACACAGGAGTCAGTTCTGGAGTGAGCTGTCCCGTACAGAAGGAGAGCATGTGACTGACTGGGAGGAAAGCTTGAATGACCCTGCCTGCCAGATTTCTGCAGTCCCCAGAGCGAGGAGCATCATCAGACCGTCAGCAGATTCACCCCACTCCCTCTGTTCTGTTTCTTGAAGGCATGTGGTGCGCAAATGGACATATGTGTTGGGTTTTGAGCCACACGTAACCCAACAAAGATGCATATGCCTGTTCTTAACCCACTTTTGTGGGAAGGACGCACATTCTCTGGTGTTGAAACTGCTCTCAGCTTAATGACAAACATTTGTTAGCTCGGGTAATCATAGTGTGTGCAGTACAAAATAGATGAGGTATACCGGCATTCTTGGCTAAAGGGTTCTACTAAGCTGCTTGTCCCTGGGGCATCTGCTCAGGGGTCTTGAAGTGTTAGTTAAATCTTTTATCAAGACATAACTTTTCACGGGTTTGTCGTGGCTTCCCAACGAGTATGTTCCTAAAAAGCAGGTACAGTTTCGTGGATGTGATATCACAGCCTTTCTGTCTCCTACTGCCTGTCATACAGGCCTCACTATAGTGTAGTCTCCCCACTATTCTCTGCTCAGGAAGACCCCCAAGGGCCACTGTTTGTATCCTCACCTCCCAGAACAGTGCCTGCACAAAGTAGGTGCCCAGGTAGACATTTGTTGAATGAAAGAGTAGAAGGTGGTTACCCAGTAAGCCTTGGTTTTTGGTGTGAGCGCCAACCCTTTAGAAGTGATCAGCCAGAATTCTTAAATGTCTCACATGATATTCTCATCACATGTCATGGAGGTGGCTGCCATTCAGGGACTGCTCAGTGAATATGACGGGCATCAGGGATCCAGAAGAGGGATTACCATCAATCCTTAATTTTCATGTCTCTTGTATTTCATGCCTGCAGCTTAGACTCTGAGGGCATTGTTGTGGCAGTGAGTGATTACGTGGTAGATATTTGAGGTCTTGCACCAGTGCCGACTCTGGGACTACTCTGCTCTGATGTTTTAGTACTGAAACAGTTGTAGAACGAGTGTAGATGTGTTCCCATAATTTTTGTTTATGGACTATGAGATATGAATGTCATGTAATTTTCACATCACACAATGCAGTTCTTTTGATTTTTTTTTAATTATTTGAAAACATAAAGACCATTCTTGGCTTATAACTGTGTAAAGACAGGCATTAGGCTAGATATGATCCTCAGCCACAGTTCACCGACACTGGTGTTTTAGGAAGGCCTGGCCGGGCACTTCTCGTTCATTTGTTCACTCACTCTCACTCTTTATGCTTAGGCACTGTGGGTATAGATTAAACAAGGTGAGCATAGTTCCTGTCCTTGAAGAGTTTTCTGGGTAGCCCAGAGACAGGCGTTGATAAAAATCAAACACCACCAACCAGTGCTGTGAAGTCTAAAAGGAAAGAGATGGGATGCCTGTGTAACAGGGGGCTCTGGATCTAGTTTGAAGGGAGGAGGGAAGACTTCTTGAGGAAGTGGCTTTTGAGCTCAGGTATCCAAGGCACATTGATGTTAACTGGAGGAATGGAGAGAGCAGTGGAGTGTTCGAGGGAGAGGAACGGCAGGAGCAGAGACCCTTAGGCGTGTCTGTGTGTGTAGGGGATTCAAGGAATGCTCAATGCCAGCTGAGTGGAGGGGAGGACCTCGTGGCCCTAGCTGCAGGAATACGCAAAGACTTTTCAGCAGGGCTTGACAAGTAGTTATGTTTTTCTATTTTTTCCCTCCCAAACTGATGGTTGGATCATGTCCAGTGTTTTCATCTAATTATGTTGGAAGATGTCTTGTGTATTAAGAGTTGAAATATTAATAATGTTACCCACCGGCAGACAGGTTCTAAAGAAGATAAATGCAAAGTTGAAGATCTGGTAGTCCGTTGCCTCTTAAGCAACACTTAAGCTCAGAAATGAGCTGGGGCTGCTGGCTCAGGGCTACCTGGCTATGCTGGGCTGCATTTCCTGCAGCATTCCTCACAGCCACCTTCTTTGACTTCTCTCATGTCCCACTTGCTCCTCTCATAGGCATGCATGTTGCCAATTTCCTTCCCCTGTGGAGGGAACTGTTGCTTGAGAAATGAAGGGAGGGGTCACATGCATTCAGGTTGAGAGCTGGTGAGCACCAGCTCTCCCATCTCACTGAGGCTTCTGAGGGGTGGACGGTCTCCTTGCTCAGCTGCCTTCACCCATCAGCCTTCCCATAGAACAAAATATAGATAATAGCCTTCTGTCCAAAGAAAGAAAAGAACCCTATTACTGTAGAAATGACTCTCCAGTTATGGGAGCGGAAGGGGTTTTGGCTAGGAATTTTCAGTTCTTTTAGAGATGTATATAGTAGGGCAGGGGGTCTCCAGCGCCCAATCTGTGAACTAGTGCTGGTCTGCAGCCTCTTAGGAAGCAGGCCGCACAGAGGATGTGCGCGGCAGGTGAGTGAGACTGCGTCTGCTGCTTCCCACCGCTCCCCATCTCTCTCTTTACTGCCTGAACCATCCACACTCCCACCACCACCCCAGTCCATGGACAAATTGTCTTCCACTAAACAATCTGGTCCCTGGTGCCAAAAGGTTGGAGGTTGCGGTAGTAGGGTCTTAATGACATTTGAGTGGGTGTTTACCTACATCCTGGCAGTCCCAGTCCTCAGGGGATTTTGATCACTTTCACAGAGTGAATACAATATGGTGGATTAGGAAGTAGCGATGCTTCTGACTAATGTTCTGCTCAATACTGTACTTAGAGAACTTAGTGAGGTGAACACGCTGAGCACTTGTATGTGCAAGGGAGGCCTCGAGAGTCAGGAGGCTAAGGTGGTCTTGGAGAGGCTGTGGGTTTCATGATCACCCAGTAAATAATAGCTCACCAAGCAGCACAGGAAACCCCGAATGGACAAATTCAGGATGGCATTCCTCCCTAAAATGGGTCTTGTCCTGTTTTGGATTTTGCACATCCGATGCTGTGTCCTACTAGAGTGTGGGTTTCCTGAGAGCTTATACTTCTTGGTTCTCCACATCAGCCTGAATACTTAGTGAAGTGTCAGCCATGGATTAGATGACCTGTGTATATTGGTTGGACTGAATGAACACTTCAGACCCTTACTTCCTTTTAGGGTGGGTGTGTGGTGTGCTTGCGTTGCATGGTCAGAAGGAGGTTTGCAATGTCCGTTTCTCCCTTTAGCAAATATTTTTGAGCATCCACCATGTCATAAGCATCATGCTTTTTCTGCAGATACAGCAGTGAAAATTTTCCATTTAAGAAACTACAGTGCTGAGACTTTAAAAATAGATTAGCACCTGATAGCTTTGAAAAAAAACTTTGAAGAGAAACCATATTTGTCTGTAGTATTCATTGCTGGGAGTAAACATCAAGTGTCTGCAAGTTTTTTGATTCTGAGGGAGGTCTGGAATCTTTCCATAGTAAATGAAGAGGGGCACAGGGAAGCCTGAAGGTAAAGTACAGATTTGAATATCACCTGGGGCCAGAAATCTGTGGTTCATACAATAATTTCCGTGGGCATTGCTGAATTGGGGATATCTATATGACTGAACATCAAGATGATCCCTGGATAAATGGGCTGAGGAGTTGGTTAGGTTTTGGTGTAATTGTACAGCTGTTCAAAGATTTAGTTCATTTTGGGTGGGCGAGAAGTATTTCTAGTTGAATGGGAATCAGCATCTTTTCATGAGTTTGTATGCCAGGCCATTGCTTTACTTTTTTTGATTGATTGTGTGGGAGAACTGGAATCTGGAGGAGAAGGGGACAGTCAAGAGCTGAGATCCTTTGACCTCCATCCCTGGTGGCTCAGTGGTAAAGAATCTGCCTGCCAATGCGGGAGAGGCGGGTTCGATCCCTGGGTTGGGAAGATCCCCAGGAGAAGAGAATGGCAACCCATTGCAGTATTCTTGCCTGGGAAATCCCATGGGCAGAGGAGCCTTGCAGGCTGCAGTCCATGGGGTTGTGAAAGAGTCGGACACAATTTAGGGACTAAACAACAACTGGCCCTTTGCACGGTCAGCCCTCCTGGAAAGAGCAGACTTTCTCTGAGCAGTCTGCCCTCAGGTGAGAACTTGGGGTGTTAGATGGCAGGCCTAGAGGTAGACTGGAGGCAGACAGGCTAGTGTTATCAGAGATGTTGATCCTGGATTATAGGAATTATTTCTAGGCAGTGAGCCCAGTTTTCATTTCCTTTTCCAGCTCTGTGATGTCCAGGGGAGACTGTGCTCGCAGGGAAGGGGACTGCATTTGGAAATCTGGTGCAGCCACTGGCCATTCACCTAACAATCTTGGTTGGGCAAGGCCCTGATGGGCATCCAGTGGGAATCAGGTGTTGCCTCTGGCCTCGGGGAGCTTGTTCTGTCCAGCCCTGGGTGTCATTAGGGCATTGTCATCGAGTGGCTCTGTGAGGTGGAGGAGGTCATCCGTGTTTTTGTTCCAAGGGTCATTATCCCTGAGTCAGTACTGACGAGACCCTCAGATCAGCCTGTCTTGCTCCTTGTATGACAGAGTAAGAAATTGAGTCCCACAGCTAGTTAGTTGCAGCCCTGGCCCTAACCAACCCCCTCCACACTCAGACCTGAGTGACATTTATCTATTTTAAATGCAGTGGTTTTATGCTATTTGCTTCATATTTCCATCTTACTCCCTAAGTAGGAAATTGGGCTTCTTCTGTTTTTAGTTGTTGGACACAGATTTTAAAATTACACCTTTACCTCTGATATAAGATGATACTGATGTAAGATGTACTGATGTAGGTACTTATGTAAGATGTTCAGTCACATGGAGATTGGAAGTTAACAATACAGATGATAAACTTCCAGTGGGAGTTGATTGATAATAGACATTAGTGACATATACACAATGGAATATTACTCAGCATTAAAAAAAAATTCATTTGAATCAGTTCTACTCAGGTGGACGGAACTGGAGCCTATTATCCAGAGTCAAGTAAGCCAGAAGAAAAAACAACAATACAGTATACTAACGCATATATATGGAATTTAGAAAGATGGTAACGAGAACCCTGCATGCGAGACAGCAAAAGGAATGCAGATGTATAGAACAGACTCGTGGACTCTGTGGAAGAGGGCAAGGGTGGGATGATATGGGAGAATGGCATTGAAACATGTTAATTATCATATGTGAAATCAATCGTCAGCCCAGGGTTGATGCTCGGGGCTGGTGCACCGAGATGTCCCAGGGGGAGGGAATTGGGAGGGAGGAGGGAAGAGGGAGGGGGGTTCTGGAGGGGGAGGGAAGAGGGAGGGGGGTTCTGGAGGGGGAGGGAAGAGGGAGGGGGGTTCTGGAGGGGGAGGATATGTAAACCCATGGCGGTTTCATGTCATTGTAAGGCAAAACCAACACAATAAAAAAAAAAACCCAAAGTTTTAACTTGGAAAAAAAAAAAAAAGACATTAGTGGTGTTTCCCTGGCAGAGACTAGACTTATACATTGCTGTTCAGGAGCCTTCTCGTTGGTGTCTTTCCTCTGTGCAGAGGAAAACTAACCTTTGGTGTGTGTTTTTTTCTCTTGCTGCTCTGTAAGCCATACCCTCTGGCCTCAGAGGTGAACCAGTTTTTTAAGCCTCGCAGTTTACATCTCTCTTACATTTACTGTCCAGGAGGTAACATGCTGATAAGGCACTCTTTGATTTCTGTCCTTTAAAGGACATCTCCTGGAGAACTGTGGTTCTCAAATTTAGTGTGGGGAAGGAGCCTCCTGGCATCCTGTTAAAATACAGGTGGTGGGGGTTCCCCCCTAGAGATTCCGGTTTAGATGGTTGGCCAGGGTGGACCTCAGGAATCTGCTTCCTTATCCACTGTCCCGCCCCTTCTGCTGCAGACTTCTGGTCCTCTCTTTGAGAAACACTGCTCTCTTCTAGATCATGAATGAATGTTCTCTTTGACCATGAAGTAAAGACTGGCCCTGTGAGAGGATGGTTTTCTGAGTGGACTAGAAATAACTAAACTGCGTGGGTGGAGACCAGTGAAGTGTGAGCCCTTTATCCTTAGGTTGACACTCTGTGGTTTATATCTGCCACCTTCTTTGCATTCTGAGTTTCTTTGCTCCAGAGCAATGGTTTGGGGCCTGTGACTCCCTCTCCCCAGTGGCCTTGACGTTTCTGTCCCCTCATGCTGATCACTTAGTTGTTGGCACACCACTGTGTGCCAGGGTTCCTCCTGGGCTGTTCAGAGGGAAGCTCCCAGAGGCCATCCTTAGGGTGTTTCTGGGAGAGGGGGTTTTAATGATCACCACCGCCAAATAGCTGATAAGGACTTGTAGAGCCTCCGGCTTTTCACCCAGAGAGGGGATTGATAAAGGAGAACCATCTGGCACTTTCCTGAGATACCACCTCTATCTTAAAAAGGCTGTTAGAAATCAACATGTTTCCCAGACACACCAGTAAATTGACTGAAAGTTCAGGCAGATTTTTGGTACCAGGCTCCCATGTTCCCCGTAATCTCCAGGGGTGATTACTCCCAGGGTGGAGCCTGGGAGTCTGCCCCTCCCAAACCCCAGATCATAAAACTTCATATTAAGTCAGTCATTACTGTGTCTTCCTTTTAAGTTAAAAAACAGCAAGCCAAAATGTTGCAGTGTTGCATGGTGTGTGGAAATCATTGCAGGCAGAGGTGGCGTGGGGCTGTTCACCCGTTTGCTCGCCATAAACAGGAGTTCTTGTTTATCCTGAGCTCGTAAAACCCTGGCACTCTCTTATTGTGCAATGGCAGAGCTGATAGGGAGCTGTAGGAATGCAGCCCTGTGGTCACTCAGAGGCCACATGCTCGCCTTCCCTCTGAAACAGAAAGCGTTTTGACAGGCCTCCACATTTCCTGCAGGGAAGAACAGGCCCAGAGAGTGGCCTTGTCCTTGTCCGTGTCTTGGTGAAATCTGTCATCTAGGCCAGGCCCCTCGCAAGCCCAATTAACTTTATTGATCTCTTTTCCTGTAACATGCATTTGTGTATGTAGGCACTCTCCTAGTCCCCTGCCCGCAGTTTAATCTCCGTTAAACTGTTAAGGATGGGTTTAAGGAGTATCTGTTCTCTCAGAGTGTTTGCTTTTTAAAAGAAGATGCTTGAGGGTTAGAAGTGGCAGAACTCCTCAGACTACCACCTCCCAGAATGCGGGAGAAGGGGTGCACCTTCCGAGGGAGAGGCTGCCCCCTCCCTCTCGGACTGTTCAGGGAAAGTGATGGTGGGAGGTCTAGGTTCTTTAGATTAGAATTCATGTAATTATTTTGCATAATAAGTTATATGAAAATCCCGACTTCAGGATAGCAGTTTAAAAAGACAAAACAGTAAGAACTTAGGGTGTTAGTAGAGGAGTGAAGGTCCCTGTAGTTGCACTTCATTTTCCAAGGAGCCAGGAGATTCAGTATTATTTCCCTTCTCAGTGTCTTGGACTGAAACAAGATTTCAAAACCTTCCCAGGGGTTTTTGAAAAAAACTACTTTTTTTTTCCCCTTCCCATTGGTAGTGAGCCAGATCCCTTGAGATTGTTTGCAAGCTCATGATTTTGAAATGTTCAGAAGAAAATTTGGAACCTAAAATTATTTATCAGATATGGGATTGCAGTCTTTTTTTCATATGAGTTGTGTTTTGCATTATCAAGCAGTTTATGATATTCTTGTGCTTCTTATTGCTTATGGAAGAAGTACCTTGGAAATCCAAAATAACCTTCTTTTCTTTATGTTTTTTTTTTTTTTGGCAGTACCTTGGGGCTTGCCAGATCTTAGTTTCCCAACCAGAGATTGAACCCAGGCTATGGCAGTGAAAGCGCCAAGTCTTAACCCCTGGATTGCCAGGGAAACCTCAGATACCCTTCTTTAGATTAAGAAATGAAAATTCCTTCATTATGAACAGGCATTGCATATCCTTTTAAGATATGACTGAGTCAGACTATCCATGCAGTCTCAATTGCTCCCTATGGCTTAGTAAACTTAGTCCATCTGTATTCTCCTTCTTTTGACTCCATGGTGACTGTCAGTTATGTAGTCGGCCCTGACCCTTTGGGGAGGAGCCCAGAGTTCACAGCCTGAGTGGGTAACTGCAGTGCTGTGTCATCATCACGTATGCAAGATTGGTTCTGTAGGAGATATCAGATGGCCTCCTAGATAGGATGTGTGAACTAGATCTTGAGGAGCGAGCAGGCATTTGCATGTGGGTTTAGTTCAGTAGGAGCAGGGGTCATTGAAGCTCAGTTGGCTTTTGTGTGCCTGTTGGGTGGGGAAAGGCTCTAGTCCTGTGGAGTGTGGGGCAGCATGGATCAGGTGACCGTGCCATATTGCTCAGATTCGGAGCCGCTAGAGAGTTCTAAGCATGGGACAAACATACGATTTTGTTGGCTACATGTAAGAGGGTTTGGGGAGGGAGACTGAGGACAGCAAGACCAGTTAAGATACTCTTGCAGAGGCCCAAGGTTGAAGAACCAGATGAATGTCAGGGAGAGAGAATCTGAGAGACTGATGAAAGGGTCTTTCAGAGTTGGAGACCTTGTGATCCTTTTATGCTGGAGAACAATTCCTTTCTTCTGCCTATTTGTTTATGTTTAGTCTAATTATTGCTCATTGCAGTCTATTTTAAAAGAAATGTCTTTAGAGCAGAACTGTGGCTCAGAGCATCCAGTGGGAGAACTTTATAGCCGATTGATGGTCATGCTCTCTCCAACCCAGTGAAACTGTGCTGACCCCACCCACTCCTTTGATGTCCTGAGGACCTCTGTACTGTCAGAGAGCCCAGCCTCTGCTGTGGGAGTTGTCTTTATCCAGGAAACCAGCATACCATTTTTATTTAGTGTGCTTATGTGTTCAGTCAGTCATGTCCGACTCTTGGCCACTCCATGGACTATAGCCCTCTAGGTCTCTCTGTCCATGGAATTTTCCAGGCAAGAATACTGGAGTGGGTTGCCATTTCCTACTCCAGGGGATCTTCCTAACCCAGGGGTCAAATCTGCGTCTCCTGCATTGGTAGGCGGATTCTTTACCACTCTGCCACCTGAGAAGCTTTATTGTTATTTACTTATTTATTTTTGGCTTCACTGCGTCCCTGTTGCTGCATGCAGGCTTTCTCTAGTTCATGAGTTCAGGCTACTCTCCAGTAAGCTGTGCATAGGATTTCATTGCAGTGGTTTCTGTTGTGGAGCTCAGGCTCTAGAATGCATGACTTCAGTAGGTGTGGGGCGTGGACTCAGTAGTTTTGGCTCAAGGGATCTAGAGCTCAAGCCTCAGTAGTTATAACACATGGGTTTAGTTGCCCCGTGGCATGTGGAATCTTCCCGGACCAGGGATTGAACCCGTGTCACCTGCATTGCAAGGTGGATTCTTAACCATTAGACCTCCAGGGAAGTCTGCCAACACACTTTAAATTGAACTTGGCTGTTGGTCGAGGTCATCAACATTTCAGTATCTGAGAAAGACCATAGAGGAACTTCTAGATTCCTGCCGAAATGTTGAGAGGATGAACTTTGTCTTGGACATGCACTTCTCCTTCTTCCCTTTGAAAGTAGGAAACACAGACCCGAGTTTGAATTTTGACTGTGCCAACTGGCTGTGAGATCGTGAGCGATCATGATAATATGGATAGCTGATGCCTAATGAGTAGTTAGTGTGTGCCAAGCACTGTTCTGAACTTAACACACATTAACTCATTTAATCCTCGTAACAGCATAACATGAAGTAGATTCCTGTTATTCATGTTTTACCAATGAGAAATCCGAGGCACATTAAGTAGCTTGGCTATTATGGCCAGCAAATGGCTGAGCTGGGGTTAGAACTCAGTTAGGCTCCAGGGTAATACTTTGGGCAAGTGGATGATACCATCTTGTGAGTTTGCTATGAGCTTTACTTTTTTGTTATGAGCTTTAGATGATAGCATGTATTCAGTGTTTAGTACAATGTCTGGCACATAGTAATCATTTACTTAATAGAATGTAATACTGTTAGTAATGTGAACATATGCATTATGAAATAACCTATATAATTTTGTTCCATTTTTATAAAGAAAATTGCCATGTATATTTATGGATAGAAAAGTATCTGAAAGGATATATTCCAAAGTGCTAACTGAGGTTATTACTGGTGATGTGGTTATGTACATTTTATTTTCTTCTTTGTTTTGCTGTATTTTTCACATTTTCTGCAGCAGCTGTGGGTATTGTTACTATTTGAAATAAAAGTCTGCAGTTTGTTATTGGGTTTTGTTTTTGTTTTTTATTGCAAAGGAGGCACTCCTAGGCATACAGGAGCTCTTTAAGCGCCAACAGAATGAGGTGTCCCTGCAAAGCTATGGAACTCCACACTACCCTCAGCAACTTGGAGGTTGTTTAGTCTTTTTCTCACTTTGTCTTTTGTCTTTTAATTTTGAATGGTGTTTTTGGACACACAGACATTTTTCACTGCTGTCTTTCTATTGGAGTTTAGACAGGCATTTCAGCTCAACTCAGCTCAACTCGGTCGCTCAGTCGTGTCCGACTCTTTGCGACCCTATGAATCGCATCACGCCAGGCCTCCCTGTCCATCACCAGCTCCCAGAGTCCACCCAAACTTATGGCCATCAAGTCAGTGATGCCATCCAGCCATCTCATCCTCTGTCATCCCCTTCTCCTGCCCCCAATCCTTCCCAGCCTCAGGGTCTTTTCCAATGAGTCAACTCTTTGCATGAGGTGGCCAGAGTATTGGAGTTTCAGCTTCAACATCAGTCCTTCCAATGAACACCCAGGACTGATCTCCTTTAGGATGGACTGATTGGATCTCCTTGCAGTCCAAGGGACTCTCAAATATCTTCTCCAACACCACAGTTCAGAAGCATCAATTCTTTGGCGCTCAGGTTTCTTCACTCTCCAACTCTCAGATCCATCCATGACTACTGGAAAAACCATAGCCTTGACTAGACAGACCTTTGTTGGCAAAGTAATGTCTCTACTCTTTAATATGCTGTATAGGTTGGTCATAACTTTCCTTCCAAGGAGTAAGTGTCTTTTAATTTCATGGCTGCAATCACCATCTGCAGTGATTTTGGAGCCCCCCAAAATAAAGTCTGCCACTGTTTTCCACTGTTTCTCCGTCTATTTTCCATGAAGTGATGGAACCAGACGCCATGATCTTAGTTTTCTGAATGTTGAGCTTTAAGCCAACTTTTTCACTCTCCTCTTTCACTTTCATCAAGAGGCTTTTTAGTTCCTCTTTACTTTCTGCCATAAGGGTGGTGTCGTCTGCATAGCTGAGGTTATTGATATTTCTCCTGGTAATCTTGATTCCAGCTTGTGCTTCTTCCAGCCCAGCGTTTCTCATGATGTACTCTGCATGGAAGTTAAATAAGCAGGGTGACAATATACAGCCTTGACATACTCCTTTTCCTATTTGGAACCAATCTGTTGTTCCATGTCCGGTTCTAGCTGTTGCTTCTTGACCTGCATACAGGTTTCTTGAGAGACAGGTCAGGTGGTCTGGTATTCCCATCTCTTTCAGAATTTTCCACAGTTTATTGTGATCCACACAGTCAAAGACTCTGGCATAGTCAAGAAAGCAGAAATAGATGTTTTTCTGGAACTTTCTTGCTTTTTTAATGATCCAGCGGATGTTGGCAGTTTGATCTCTAGTTCCTCTGCCTTTTCTAAAACCAGCTTGAACATCTGGAAGTTCATGGTTCACTCATTGGTGAAGCCTGGCTTGGAGAATTTTGAGATAGGTGTTTACATTTCTATAGAACAGAAATGTTACAGCACAGATTATTTCCATGTTGCTGGGGTGAGTAATCAAACCTGTGGAAATCAATGCTTCCCTGCTCCTGCTCAGCCTGGAGTCAGGTGCCTTGAGTTGCCTCTGCAAGAAGCAGCTCTGTGGCTTACAGTCTGAAGGTCTGCCCTTTGAGGACTTGGGGCTCAGTCATGAGAGAGCGTTGGTTCTCCTTGTCCACAGCGTCAGGGCACATGGCATTTGTCATGGCTGCTGGTTGTGCCTCAGTGTGAGCTCTTCAGGAGATCTCTGCACAGATCTTCCTTGTCAGTTTCTGCTCTGCCAATGGCTGGATTAAAAGTCAGATCATCATTGTGTACCTTTAAAATTTGGCAGAAATCTACGCAACTGTTGTTACAAGATGCAGAAAGAGACAGAAACTTAACTTTGATTACAAATGCCTTGTCTACTGATTTAAATGGTTTCTGTTTTGCATTTAAATCTTGAATCAACGTTGAATTTATTTTCTTTTATGTTGTGGCCTAGGTTTCATATCTAGACCGTAATCCTTAATACTTTCATTTCTTTCCAAATTTTTAGCCAATTGTCATAGTGCCTTTGTTTAATAATGATTACTTTTCCACTGATTTGATTTGAAATGCTGCATAAATATTTTTATATCTACTTATCCTTGTATTTTGATTCTGTGGCAGTAGAGTGCTGGCTTAATTATTGTGGCTTTGGTAGGTCAAAGCCTCACACCTTATTTATTTTTTCAGAATTCTCAAAGGTTAAATTTCAGATTAATTTTGTAATCTCTTTGCCATGCTTTGAAGAACTTTTTAGAATTTTGGCTGGATTTTTTTTTTAAAAGTTTCTATTGATACATAAGGATTTCTTAAATATATACCTATGCATTTTATGGTTTTTTTTTTTAATTTTGTAATTTTTAAACATTTTTTCTGCACTGTGTGGTGTGTGGGATCTTAGTTCCCTGACCAGGGATTGAACTCGTGCCCCTCTGCACTGAAAGTTTGAAGTCTTAACCACTGGACTACCAGGGAAGTTCTGCGTTTTACATTTTGATTGTATTGTGAACATGTTTCTGACTGTCTCCTGCAGGTGTAAAGGAAGCCATTTGCTCACTGGGAGGGTCTAAGAGCCAAGGATTGACCAGGTCTCACCCACTTCTGTACCCCTAGTGTTGACTGCTGCATTGGCTTAAGTCAGGCTCTTAATAAGTATTTGCCAAGTGAATGAACTAACATTTCTATGTATGTGGTGTTTTCTTCTTTTGGATTCTTTTAGATAGAGTCCCAGGAATGGAGTTTTGGATCAAAGGAGATGAGCATTATTACAGCTTCTAAAACATGCTGAGTCTTGGTAGATGGAGGTTTTTTACCAAAGGGCTGGAGACCCAGGTGGTAATAGGGCTTGGGTCAGTTTGTGGTGTGGTGAGAATGCAGCTAGGAGATGAGGCCTGACCCTGTGGATATGTACGACTGCAGCTCTAGCCCCTGTGCCCAGTGATGCACTTGCCTGCCAGGGTGGGCCCTTAATAAACATATCTTGAGATGAATTAACTTTATTGTGGGACTTTTCAGAGCACCAAGGAAAGAGCTAGGCTTGGAGAGAGGGAAGTCCCTGGGGTCCAAGGGCAGGGAAAGGTGTATGGGGCCCATCTCCCCAAGAGTTGACTTCTGGGTTTTGGGCTCTTGGTCGTCTGGGCAGAAAGGCTTGTGGGAACAGCTGGGGCATCACATGGTTCTCCTCGCCAGCTGTCAAGGGCTGAATTCCATCTCGAGCTGGACAAGGCGTGGCCTGGTTTCCATTCTCTGAACTGGCATCTCAGGTCATGGCTCCTAAATGCAGCAGATGTCTGTCATCTCAGAGGACTGTGCCCATGCAGTCCTTGTCTGCCCTCCCAGCTCCTCAGGACATTCCTCCAGCTGTATGGGACAACCAGAATGGTTTTCCCAGACGTTTGGCTTGGTTTCTCATGTTGGGATTGATGCCATATTTGAACTAGAAATTTAGCAGCCTTGAGGCAGTAGCAGTAGCTGAATGTAGGAGAGAATGAATCAGATATTTGAGTGTTTAACTGTATTCCAGGCACTATGCTAGGCATCGTGGGCCATACTGAGGCCAGGGGGTTTTGCCTCTGCCTTCAAGGAACTTAGACTAATGAAGAACACACAGGGAGGGCGCCACTGCCATGGGAAGCTGTCCTGGGCTACCTGGTGTTCTGAGTTCCCCATTCTGAGTGTGGAGAGAACGTTCAGCCTCAGGTCAGTAAGCCTTATTTGGGTTTTGTATTGGGTTTTGCAGACTGAGTAGGAGATGGAGAGACCAGTGTTCTGGGAGACTCAGGATATGACTGACCCTGGTGAGCCTTCAGACAACAGGTGTGACACCTGGCCTGTTGGATGCTTGCCTGACATCTCTTCTGAGCTGTGAAGCTTTGCCTCGTTTCTGCTCCTTCCTGCATGGTTGAATGTCTATCTGGTTCTCCAGAATATGGGACTAAAGCATTTTAAATGGTGATTTGGGTAGGGTGGGGCAGAGATTGATCCTCCCTGGGTCATGCTGGTGGTGGTGATAAGCCTCAGCACTGACTGGCTCATTTGTCACCAGGTGGGTATAGCTCAGTGGAGGGAGTTCTGGTGATGGACTCCTTGAGGTGCCCTGTGTGAATGAAGACAGATCCCTCAAGGGTCCTACTTGCCTTCCTCTGGGAGAGGGCAGGGAAGATTCTGAAACTGTGAGCCATCAGTAGACCAGCCAGACTCATTCTTTTAGGTCTCCAAATAATGTTGGCATCTCCATGGACATTAACAGAGCATGAGGTGGTTGGAGATATGGGGGGTACTTAACAAGACAGTTACTTGAGTCATAAAGTTCTGTGGGAGGTGAAGAACATTGGCTGCCCCACTGTCAGGAGCCCCATGCCCATGGCCATCCCCGAGGGCATTCCCACCTGCTGGGTTTCCCACCTTGCCAGATCTCCCGCCTGCCTTGCTTGGCTCTCCCAAATGGTATTTGCCATCATTATCTAGAACAGACCCATTCAATACAAATGCAATGTGAGCCAGATACATACTTTTAAGCTTTTGGATAACCACATTAAACAGGTAGAATTATTTTAACTAATATATTTTACTTAACCCAGTGTATCTGTATTTCATCATGTGGCACTAGCCGTATTTCACATGCTCACGAGCTGTGTGTGACTAGTGGCTACTGAGTTGGCGGGGCAGATCCAGACTGACTTTGCATGACCAACTAAGACAGGAGCAATGAAGAGACTAGTCTGTGATTCTGTATCTAATTAGGACTGAGCAAGGCCAAATCTCAGTTCAGTCTGTTTAAAAGATATCAAGGGGAAACACAGAGGCTTTGTGGATTTCTGCTGATTTTGCTGTTTTACTTTTAATCCTGTCCTGTCCTACAACCTGTGTGTGCTTCTGTCTTTGGGTTTCACTCCCTGAGAGGAGGACCTTTGGGGGCTTTTCTGTCTTCTTGATCTTGGTGCATGCCTGGGAGCCATGTGCCCTCCCAGCAGTCTTTCACAGCTGCTTGGGGATTGAAGTCAAGATGCTTTTACTGATTTCTAGGTTTTATTTGTTTTCTTTTTGAAGGAAATAAACCCCAGTTAATCTTTGTCTTGAGATAATTTTGTTTGCCTTATTGACCAGATTTCTGTAACATGAATAATATGTCAGACATTGAAAGCATGTGATCTGAAAGTTTTGCCCCAGGAATTTAGTAAGAAGTGATTAAGAGGTTACTAATTGTTCCTCAGTCAGACTTAATACTCAGAGATTTTAAAGGGGGAACAGCTTTCTTTCCTTTTTTTTTAAAAAAACTTGTACTTCAATTAATTAATTGATCGGTTGGCTGCACTGGGTCTTCGTTGATTTTGCACGGGCTTCCTCTCGTTGCGGAGAGAGCGAGCTACCCTTGGTCGCGGTGTGCGTGCTTTTCATTGTGGTGGTCTCTTGTGCAGAGCACCGGCTTCCACAGCTGGAGCCTGTGGAGTAGTTGCAGCACACGGGGTCAGTAGTTGTGGCTCACGGGCCTAGGTGCTCTGCAAGACCGAACCTGTGACCCTTGCATCAGCAGCTGGATTCCTATCCACTGTGCTACCAGGAAGTCTGGGGAAAAGCTTTCTTGTAACAGGCAAAATTTCTCATGGTGCCGGCATTTCAGGAAACAGCTAGAGAGGTCAGTGCTTAATCTGACTTCTCCCTGGGAGGATTGGGGGCCAGGCAGGGGAACTTGTGTGAGGACTGGAGCACACATGTGCACACACACGCACACACTGTCAAAACACGCACACTTTCCCCTAAGCTGGGGTTTGGAGACTAGGGGCTCCGTATAGACTCTATGAAAGGAGGGAGGGGAGGGACTGGATGGGCTTTGGGCTCTGATTGGGCTTTGTCCCAGCCGCTTACTCTTGCAGTGACTCTCTCCTCTTCTCTGGGAATGCTGTGTTCTCTTTGTCTTGCTTCAGAGCCAGGCTGAGACCCCACTGTCCGCCCTACAACCAGGTTGCCACTCAGACTCCAGCTGCACTTTAGGGCTCTTGGGCCTGAGCTGATCTCCTCTCTACCTGAACCCTGGCCCCACCCCACCCCCTGCTTATCCCAGCCTCCCCTTGCCTCCATTCCCCTGCCAGCCTCCTCGGTCTGTGCTCTCTCTCCTCTGCCTTTGCGCACACTCGTCTCTCTGCCTGGAGCTTCTTCTTTCTATCTTGTCCTTCTGGCCACCACCTGCTTCCCCTTTAAGACCAAGCTCCTGCATCACTTCATGATTGTTTGTTCATTCATTTCTTCACTTATTTATTCAACAAAAATGTGTCTGGCACTGAGCTTGATGCTAGAAAAATGGAGACATCTCAGAGTTTATGTTTATTGGACGAGAAAGACATTAAGCCAAAAATATGAACCTTTTGAATCTATAGGTAGCAGTTTTCTTAAACTTTTGGTACCTGACCCTTGTCCCATTTCCTCTGCTCGATTAATTATCTTCCCTCAGCATCTCCAGGCACACCAGCCCCACCTTACCCACTCTGACCTCTGCCATAGCACTTAAAACACTCTTGAAATCACTGATTTATTTTTCCTGTCTTTCTCACAAGCCCTGATTCCAGGTTCCTGATAGATGTTAAGAGTAAATGTTGGTTGACTGTATGGATGAAATGATGACTTGGCTGATAGTTGGAGTGATTTTCTGTAGGATACCCAGAAATCATGTACTGAGTGGTGTTCCTTACCAGGGCCATGCCTGCACGTCACTAGAGTCCAGGTTGTAGCCAGAGCACTTGGAGGTCGTCCTTTGCTGTGGACAGAAGAGGTTTGATCTCCGACTTGTCACTTGCTTTAGGCCTACAAAGCAGTTTTCCAGATTGCCTCTGATCCTGAGGTAGAATTTATAGGTTCTAAAACCATTGTGTCTGATGTCTGTACCCCTTACTGGATGCCAGTGGTTGCCACCATAATCGTGCCATGGTATCCTTCTCCTTGGGACTCCTTTGTGGGGGCAGCCTGGAGACCTGTGACCCACACTTGCCATCTAGTTTGTTAGTTAATAGCTAGATTCATCATTTTCAGTTCCCTCTAGATGTTGGTTGATTTTTTTTTTTTAATATACATAATAAAGGTCACTGTGGTATATAGTTCTTTGAGTTTGGACAGATATGTAGAGTCGGGTGTCTGCTCCCATAGTCATGATGCAGAGTAGGTCAGCCCGCGGCTCCCCAGTCCTCTCGTGCTGCCCCTTTGTAGTCAGCCAGTCCTTTCTCCCAAGCCCTGGTGATCACAGGTTTCTCGTCTGTCCCTATAATTTTTCCTTTAGAAGAATGTCACGTAAAGGGAATCATACAGCATGTAGCCTTTTGGGGCTGGCTTCTTTCCCTTATGCGTGTAATAGTCATCCATGTTGTGTGAATCAGTGGTTTGCTCCTTTTCACTGCTGAGTAGTATTCTGTGGTGTGAACGTTCCACAGTTTGTTTATCCATGCACTGGATAAAGGACATTTGGCTTGTTTTCCATCTTTGGCAATTATGAATAAAGCCTCTGAGCGTTTGCATGCAGGTTTTGTGTGAATATGCATTTTGTATTCCTCTTGGGTGAACACCTAGGAGTGGGGTTGCCGGGTCATTTGGTAAGTGTATGTTTATAAGGAACTGCTGCACTGTTTTCCAGAAAGCTGCCCTATTGTATATCCCACCAGCAACGAATGAAAGTTCTAGTTGCTCTGTACCCTTTCCGGCCTTTGGTATTGTCTGCTGTTTAAAAATATGGCCGTTGTCATAGATGTTCCATCTAGTTCTTTTCTTTTTGATCAGCTGTGTTTATTTGTTTATCCTTGGCTGCACTGGGTCTTCATTGCTGTGTGTAGGCTTCTTCTAGTCGTGACGAGGAAGGGCTGCTCTCTCGTCGCAGTGCACAGGCTCTCATTGAGATGGTTTGTCTTGCTGTGGAACAGAGGGTCTAGAGCCCAGGCCCAGTAGTTGTGGCTCGGGGGCTTAGTTGCCCCACGGCATGTGGAATCTTCCTGGACCAGGAATGGAACCTGTGTTCCCTGTATTGGCATGCAGATTCTTAACCACTGGACCACCTGGGAAGCCCACCATCTAGTTTTCAATCTGTAGTTTTCTTTGCTCTCTTTCTTAGATACTGACAGGATTTAAATACCATTATTTGATTAGATTTGGCAGGGATGTCATCCATGCCTATGTGAGATTTGATTTCTTCAGATAGAATTCATAGGTGCTCAGAATGAAAGGGCTCTGAGAATATCAAGCCTTCCTAGAACCTTTTGAGGAAAAATTGTATCATTCTGTAATTTTAGAATTTAAAAAGATTTCTTATTATTAGGATTAAATTCTTTATGTAAAAGTTGCTGTTTTCTTGACCATTTGTAGTGAACAAAAGTTACTAATCTTGAAATTTCTTTGAGTTATTCTTTTTAAAAATAATTACGTATATTTATTTAATTTTGGCTGTGCTGGATCTTCCTTGCTGTGTGGGCTTTTCTCCAGTTGTAGCAAGTAGGGGGTATTCTTAAGCTGCAGTATGAAGGCTTTTCATTGCAGTGGCTTCTCTTGTTGTGGAGCATGGGCTGTAGGGCATTTGAGCTTGAATAGTGTGGCGCATGGACTTAGTTGCTCCTTGTTTTGTGGGATCTTCCCAGACCAGGGATGGAACCTGTGCCCCCTGCATTGATAGGCATATTCTTTACCACTGAGCCCCCAGGGAAGCCCCTCTTTGAGTTGTTCTTAACTCTTCCTGCCATGTGTCAAGGTGTCCAGTTTGTCTTCACAAAACATCATTTTTTTTTTAAGCTGTTTATGCTTTTGGTGACCATAACACTTTTCCCCACTCCCTCTTATAGGCCCCTAATCGTCAACTCATGACTTACTGGTTACAAGAACTTCAGCAGAAGAGATGGGAATATTGCAACAGCCTTGACATGGTAAAGTGGGACAGCAGAACCTCCCCGACTCCTGGAGATTTTTCTCAGGGTCTCGTGGCCAGAGATAACACAGGTAGGTAAGAGATGGAGGGCTCCCATGTCAGTGCTTTTTGAATTGACATTTGATGTATTAACTCAACTTAGCAGAAGAACTGAGAATGAAAATAATGATGATGATCCCTTAGGAAGGGGCAGCATCCCAGTTACTGAGGTCCTCTGGTTTCATGTACAGACTATATTCAAGCCCAGCAACAACCTCAGGAGTCAGGCAAAGCTGGTGCCTAGCACCCTAAAGAGATGGCACTGCTGAGGCCCGTGGGTAGTCAGCCATCGTGCTGAAGTCCAGTCTGACCCCAGGGCCAGCCTTCTCTCTACTCCCTCTGAAGATGAAGCACCAACACCCACAGTCCTGTTCACAGATGTGTGTGCCCACTGGGAAAATGTTCTCAGAGATCTCATTGTGATTCACTGACGCTTCTTGGGAAGACGTTAAACCAGATGATAAAACTCTGGTTCTGTTTTATCTTGGACTGTGGCATTTTCACAACCCATGCTAAGCTGTGGCCAGTTGCAGTGTGGAGATAAAGTGGTTTTATATTTGAATATCAAAAAAATTAAAGCCCCGTGATCTTCTCATGACTGTTTGGTTGTGATGACCCTATTAGAAGAGTCAGAGGATAGTTTTTCAAAGCCCACCCTCCAACCTGGCTCCGGCAGGGACTGTGGAGGTGGAGGTGGGGGTGTTTACTTGTGGCTCTCTCTTCATAGAGGGAGAAGAGCAGGCCCAGAAATAGCTGGCCCCAGGGCCCTGAAGTAAGGTGTGAGAAGGCCAGGCCATCACACCAGCATTTCTTAAGGAGTGCACTTTGGAATTTAGCTGGTTTGGGCTGGTTCTCAGGCCTGTAAAGAGGTATGTTGAGAACTTTGTAACACCTTCAGGACCTTCGCTCGGGAGAACACAGACTACTGTAGATTACTGGTGATCCGACAACGTGTGCGGCTGACTAGTTTTGGAAATGAATGCCTTCTTGGACTTTTAAAATTATTTTTCCTCCAAATTCCTATTTTACTGCCTGCCTTGTTTTCAACCAATCAGCAGGTTAACCCTCTGGTCAGTGAGAAATTACTGTATACTTCATACCTGTTAAAATGCTATGCATCGAGAGTTCTTAGGTCATTTTCATGGATGACTTAACACCAACAATAGCGGGAGCTAAAGGGATGCCTTCCTTTCCAAGCCAAAGCCCCTCTATGTTTAGTTCACATGTCTGCTCATTGGTGACTGAGTTTTTTAAAAAGCTGCTATTATAGAGCTTTGGATCAAAAGAATCTCCATAGCTCAGGATCAGTCACTGGGAATGTTTGGAAACCCTGCCAGGAAGCCAGCAGTATTCAAGGCAGTAGCCTTTGGCACAGGCGAGCCTGGCTTTGCCTTGGTGCCTTTATTCTGAGGACACCAAGTGTTTCTATCTAAGGGAGACCCAGGCATTAGACCAAGAGGAGGGCCAGGAATGGCATCTAGCCCTGTGATCCTTTCATAACATACATCCTTCCCGCCTTGGTTCTCTGCATTTGTTTTGGGGACTGTAGTGTGGGAATTTAGAGTTGGTGTCCTCTGGCATTTACTCATTCAGGAAGCAGATGCCCATGACAGGCTTGGATCCCCCTCACAGAGTTTCTAGTCCAGCAGAGGGAAGAAAAAGTGAGATCACATTAGAGGGAAGGAACAGGATACCAAGGGCCATGAACGGCTTAAGCACAGCTTTGGGGTGGGTGGGGACCCTCTCTGAGACCTGAGGATGACCAGGTAAGAGCAGCCCAGTGCCCTCCGGGACTAGAAGGAGGTGAGGCTCAAGGAGGAAGGCAGTGAGCAGGGAGCCAAGCTAGGGGGCACACCCAGGGCCAGGGTGGGGAGGGCTGGACTGTGGGCTTGGGCTTTTGGACTCTCCTAAGAGCAGTGGAATGCCTCTGAAGATTTTATGTGTAGAAACGACTGTAATTTTGAACTTTTGCCGATTTTCTAGATAACTTCTGAGGATAAATAATGAAACTTTGGATGACCAGGTGATTTGTAAGACTAGTTATTCAGGAAGACAGGAAGTCTAAAGGAGGAAGTCGAGAAGAAAAGGCTAGATTTTAACCCCCCTCCCCCATTTTAATCATCATTTTAGATAAAATTGGTTAAAAGATAAAATGTGTTAAGGTATGTCTTGGTGCCCTGTGCTGTTTTGGAAGCCATTCTAGTCATCTGCTCAGCCTAAATCATGCTAACTCTAGCTAAGATTGAAGACATGTTTTTATTACTCTGATTTGCATTTAAAAAATGAAACTTTTCCTACTGTCCTCTCCATGTTACCCCATTTTTGGTAACGTCTTCATTTGTTGCTGATGTCATCCATCAGTACCTGCCTAGCACCTAAAGTCAACACGGGGAAAGATACATGAAATGCACGTTTCCCGGGCAGGCAGCTCTGTCTAGTGGAAGAATCCCTCTGGGCCTGGGTTTGAGTCTCTTCTCTGATGTTTACTGTTTGTCAAACTCTTGAGTGTGAGTCCTTTTGTCTCTAGTAAAGAGTGGAGGACTGCAACCTGTGAAAATGAAGTTTTATCAGAACAAAGTACCACCCATTTATTTTGTATTGCCTGTGGCTGCTTTCGCACACCAGTGGTAGAGTTGAATAGTTGTCACAAGACCATTTGGCTCACCAGTTTAAAATATCTACTACTAACTGGCCCTTTAAGAGGAAGTTTTTTTTCTGACCCCTACTGTAATGTCTTGAGTGTCTCTCTCTTTTTGAGCCTTAGTTTCTTCAGCTGTGAAATGGAGATTGTTCATTCAGTGTTTTACTCCAGGCCTTCTTATATTCTAGGCATTGTGCCACTGCCTGGGATGTAAAGACGAACAAGTTGTGGGCCATGTTTTCGAGGAGTATGTGGTCTAGTGAGGGACCCAGACAGGTAAAGAGGCCTGCACAATGCAGTCTGGTAAGCATAGGGGCCAGAGGTGGGCACAGGAAGCTTACCTACACTTGCATGTTGGAGGGTAAGATGTTGATGGTATCTGCAAAGGCTTCCTGTACTAGGACATGACTGAACTGAGTCCTGAAGTCACATAAGAGCCGGCCTTGTGAAGCAGGGAGCGGAAAGGCCTGGAGACCGTGGAGATCAGGGCCTGATGCACATGTAGAGAAGGGCAAGAGTGACAAAGAGAAAGCTGGCTTGATGATCAGGGACCAGACCTGGAGGGGCTTGTAAGATAAGCAACGGCACGACCAGTGATTGGGTTGGATGTGCATTTGAGATGATTAACCATGGCCGAGAGGGAAAGAATGGATTCCTCGGCAAGAGGAGAGGAAGGGAGACCAGCTGGAAGGTTGGTCCAGCCTAGAAATCACAGTAGCGGATAGCAGCAGAAAAGATGGAAAAAAGTGTGCAGAGTCGGAGATTGTGTAGTGAGAGGATTGGATGATTAAAGATGAGATTCGCTTTGTGGGAGCAAGAGGGCAGACGGTGCTGTCCAGGCCCCAGGCCCAGGCGGTTGGCTGGATGGCATTGGGAGGAATACTTATGACATCCTTGTCCCCCACCCCTCCCATAGTTCTTTATGAGGATCAGGTGGGAAACTGCATTGTTAAGTGTAAAGATATACATTATGTTCCAGTCCCAAAGAAGGGCAATGCCAAAGAATGTTCAGACTACCACACAGTTGCACTCATTTCACATGCTAGCAAGGTAATGCTCACAATCCTTCAAGTTCTAGGCCTCAACAGTATGTGAACCAAGAACTTCCAGATATATAAGCTAGATTAGAAAAGGCAGAGGAACCAGAGATCAAATTGCCAACATCCAGTGGATCATAGAAAAAGCAAGAGAATTCCAGAAAAAACATCTACTTCTGCTTCATTGGATCACAACAAACTGTGGAAAATTCTTATAGAGATGGGAATATCAGACCACCTAACCTGCCTCCAGAGAAACCTGTATGCACGTCAAGAAGCAACAGTTAAAACAACATGGAACAATGGACTGGTTCAAAATTGGGAAAGGAGTACATCAAGACTGTATATTGTCATCCTACTTATTTAACTTTTATGCAGAGTACATACATCATGCGAAATGCTGGGCTGGATTAATCACAAGCTAGAATCAAGATTGCTGGGAGAAATATCAGTAACTTCAGATATGCAGATAACACCACCCTAATGGCAGAAAGCGAAGAGGAACTAAAGGGCCTCTTGATGAAGGTTAAAGAAGAGAGTGAAAAAGCTGGTTTAAAACTCAACATTCAGAAAACTAAGATCATGGCATCCTGTCCCATCACTTCATGGCAAATAGATGGGGAAAAATGGAAACTTTATTTTCTTGGGCTCCAAAATCACTGTGGACAGTGACTACAGCCACGAAATTAGAAGATACTTGCTCTTTGGAGAAAAGCGATGACAAACCTAGACAGTGTATTAAAAAGCAGAGATATTACTTTGCCTACAAAGGTGTATCTAGTCAAAGCTGTGGTTTTTCCAGTAGTCATGTAAAAGTTGGATGTGAAAGTTGGACCATAAAGGAGGCTGAAAGTTTAAAGAAAGTTAAGTTGCTCAATCGTGTCCAACTCTTTGGGACCCCATGGACTGTAGCCTACCAGGCTCCTCTGTCCATGGGGTTTTCCAGGCAAGAATACTGGAGTGGGTTGCCATTTCCTTCTTCAAAGGATCTTCCCGACCCAGGGATTGAACCCGGGTCTCCCACGTTGTGGGCAGACTCTTTACCGTCTGAGCCACCAAGGAAGTCAAAGGAGGCTGAGCACCAAAGAATTGATGCTTTTGAACTGTGGTATTGGAGAAGACTCTTGAGAGTTCCTTGGACAGCAGGGAGATCAAACTAATCAATCCTAAAGGAAGTCATCCCTGAATATTCATTGGAAGGACTGATGCTGAAGTTTGAAGCTGAAGTTCCAAAACTTTGGCCACTTCATGTGAAGTGCCCTGATGCTTGGAAAGATTGAGGGCAGGAGGAGAAGGGGCCTACAGAGGATGAGATGCTTGGATGGCATCATTGACTCAATGGACGTGAGTTTGAGCAACCTTCAGGAGGCAGTGAAGGACAGGGAAGCCTGGCGTGCTGCAGTTAATAGGGTTGCAAAGAGTCGGACATGACTGAGCGACTAAACAACAACAGCAGCATGCACGTATACATATTCATGGGCTTCCCTGGTGGCTCAGCAGTGAGGAATCTGACTGCAGTGCAGGAGATGTGAGTTTGATCCCTGGGTCAGAAAGAACCCCTGAAGAAAGAAAATAGCAACCCACTCCAGTATTCCTGCCTGGGAAATCCCATGAACAGAGGAGCCACGTGGGCTGCAGTCCGTGGGATCACAAGGAGTCAGACACGACTGGGCAACAAACCAGCAACAATACATATATATATATATGATGTTATCGCTTTGAATCCCTTAGGGTTCCATTCAGCTGCGATTAATGGAAAACCTAGTAGGGACTTAGAAGTAGAGATTTGTGTCTCACGATGGCAGCTCCTAATTGGCAAAGCTCCCCCACCACTGCCACTGAGGGACCCATTCTGTTCTCCTTTGGAAGTGGCACCCACATCAAATAGGAGAAAGCCTCCCTAGAAACTCTGTCGGTTCATGCCTCATAAGCTAGAACTGTCACAGGACCAGCCGTAGCTGGAATGGAGTTTGAGGAGGCAAGTGTTTTAGCTGAGCATGTGGCCACTGTCGAAGCCAGGGTCTGTGAGGAAGAGCTGGAATGGAGTTTGGATAGGCAGTTGGCACTGTCACGTAATTGCCCACATTGAATTTGTTTTCTAGGGTTCATGTCTCCAGAGGAAGAGTCTGCTCATATGTGTGATTGGAATTTGCAGCCGTATATTAGTCAGACAGATATTAGAAAGGCGGATGACTTTGTCACCATTTTATCTGGTCTTTCCGCCTTTCATCTGCAGCCTGGCCTCTGAAAGAATGCCACGCCTCAGACGCCTTTCTGTATGTCTTCCATGTGTGGATAGTTTCAACACAAAGGAATAATTTGCAAAGATAAAATCAAGAATCTACCTATCTTCAGAGCTGTTGGGAAAGAGGTAGCCAGAACCCAGTTACAAGATGTATGCGCTGCACGTTCTGTATACTCCATTTCCCATCTAAACGAATAGGCAAACAAGCGAGGGAAAACAGGACTTTGTATTTTAAGACTTCTTGAGAGTTCCGGAGTACAGAAGCCCTTACGATCACAGGAGGCTTCAGTGCCCAAGTGCCTGTTTGAGTTCAGAAAATGGCACGGTGAAGACGGTTTGAGGGATGACTACACATTTCCTCCTCTGAAACAGCTGCGAGAGTAACTGCCGTGGTGCTGGCGGCTTGTGTGGGAGCAGGGGGAGGGGAAGGGAAGTGGCTGCTGGGTCCAGTCCTCCCCTGGCGTGTGCTGGGCGCGCTGTGCACGTACTGGGACTGGAGGGAGGGAAACCGTCGGGTGGGATGCAGACCCCACATTGGCAAAGCCACAGGAATTCCACCAGATCTTTTAATGTCCCAGTTCCCTGGAGTCATCAAAGAAGCTGTGCGTTTCTGTAATCCTCTTTGTAAAATTCTACAGAACGCCATGTGTTGTTGTGACGTGTAAGTCATGGTGATTATCAACCTTGAGGCTGGGAGGCAGCCTGATCTAGTGCAAAAAGTGCGTGGAACCTTGGGCACACACCGTTTCCCCGCCTGGGGACAAGATGCTCCCTGAAGTTCCTTCTGGATTGAAGTTTCTGTGATTCCTAACATCAGGCTGTGACAGGGAACGAGAGGATGAGCAGGGTTAGATTCCAGCTGTATCTCTCGGGGAGCCTGTGGGGGCCTCCTAAAGAAGATCCGCAGGAGACTGACCACGGTGGGCTGGACTGTGGAGCCGGTGGAGACGGGCTGAGCCCAACTTTGGGTGGGATGGGGTACAGTGAATGTGGGGGATGGATGGGGCACTGAGCATGATGCAGGGGTGCATGGAGGCATGAGCAGGCAGGAGAGAGAAGCTCTGGTGGTTTCAAGGGGTCTCTCAGCGAGGTGGCAGGAGAGGGGGAGGGTGGTGAGCACAGTTTCCTAGAGAACGGCAGGGCCCGCTACCTCCTGCCCAATGTCCTCAGCCCGCAGCAGGCCCTTCCTCCACCCCACGGCCGTTGTCCTGCATTCCTTCCTTCAGCCCTTTACCGGTGTTTATTGCGTCCCCACTCTATGTCTGCTCTGGGGTATGTGTCCGTCAGCACATCAGACTGGGGTCCGATTCTAACAAGATTTACATCCTTGGTGAGGCTTGGCGGAGAGCAGATGGACAAATCATTAAGCAGACACGTAGGCTGGTCCACCCTGGGGCTGCTCAGACCTGGTGGCTTGCTGCCTCTACTTCCTTTTGGAGTAGACACGCACTGTACCCTCACTTGGAAGGTAATTATGCTGCTTCCGACCACTCCTTCACAAGCTGGGTTAAACTCACTTTGATAAAGGGGGAAAAAAGCTTTTTCAGGTTCACCCCACTCCGAGTGGCCTCCTCCAGCTCCCAGTGGGGACCCACAGGCTCTCTTTTGCAGTAACTTTGACATACAAGGGAATGGCCTTTCCCCAGTGCTCTTTCCTCATTTCTTGGATGATGCTGTGTCTTGGCACTCTGTTCTGCCCTCTTCGAGGTTGCTGGCATGGGGCTAGGAGCAGGAGAGGAGGAGAAGACTCACGGAGGTGACCAGATGTGAGCAGGAGCCACCCCTGTGTGGGTCCCCTGGGGCCCCTGGTGTTAGACTGCGTCCGGTGGGAAAGACTCCTGGAGATCTGGGAATGGCCACACTGGGGCGATAGAGGCTCTGCTGGAGTCAGGACCCAGGAATGTAAAATTTGTAGTCCAAAACTCACTCGGAAGTATCATTTAGGCATTTAAAAATGTTCAAAAATAACAAAGATCTAAACACCAAAACTCTTCAAGCACAGACTCTTCCCCACTGCAGCTGCATGGTAAAGCACATTTGTGAACCCAGTCCATCCTCTTGAGGCTGCAAGGAAATGCTGTCCTGTCCTGGATTGTGTCCTCCTTGAGGTGGTCCCCTGAATGCTAATGTTGGTTCATGTATTGAGGAGAAGCCAGCAGCTCCGCTTTTAATTAAGGAAACCTCCACGTGGTCTTTTAAAAACCCAAAGCCAGACAAAACAATAATAGCTAAAACTGGGAAATGGCTTCTTTTTCACATCAGATAATGACTTTTAGAAATGGTTTTGTAGCATCCCCCCTGGCTCCAGTCCTGATTCTGCACGCCACCCCCAGGGCCCGAGTTCTCAGGAGACATTTCCAGCATGAGCCCAGGGCTGCTGCGAGGGCTGGGCGTCCTGGCCATGGGCGCTGGGCTGTGCGGGCGCCCTTGACAGTCTCACCCGCAGAGGGGCCGTGCGTCACCTTGCTGCCGACCCACACAGGAAGAAGGGGCTGGACTCGGCTCAAGACAGAACCAGGTGCAGCGCGTTGTGCTGACTTCCTGGCTTGGCTTAGAGCTGTGGTGCTTCGCCTGCGAGGGGTCTGTGAAAGACCCGCCTCTGGAAAGCCTGGGTGTTGACTTTACCTTTGTCTAAAGAAGAGGTGTGCCCGTGTGCCCACTGACTGACGCATGCTCACGGATGTTGGGTGCCCGCCTCTACCCGGTACAGTCACGGCACTGCCATGCAGTTGTTGCTGCAGAGACTCTGGTCTTCCATGTCTTAACAGATGAAGTAGGTGGAGGAGACTGGACCCCGTTAGTGGTGTCTGAACTTGGCTTTGTTTGTTTGTTTGTTTTTGAAACTCTTTCCCCCCCCCCCCCACAAATGAAATCTCAAGGGGAACTCCAGGATATAATAGAGTGAAAAGAGGAATCACTGTGGTTGAAGCTGAGGGCAGGACCCCTTCCTTCTGTCCTGTGGAAAATCCCCAAGGCGTCTCCTGGACCCTAAGACTCAGAGGAAGGTCTGGATACCAGGGACTCGATGCATTCGGTGGTGACTTGGAGCTTAACATTTTATTGTTTTATGTCTTTCTCCTAGATGTGTTCTGCTTTAGGGCAAGCGCTCTGTCTGGTCGTTTGTTGTACCCTGAGCACCTAATGCTCATACACAGTCATCATTTGAATCATGAATCAGGTGGTCTGTAATTTGTGGCCTTCTTGACCTAATCTTGTAATCTGTTGCCAAGCCCATAGTTCTTCTGTCTCCCAACACAAATTCTTGCTTTTCCTACTCAGAACCCTACTGTGAGCCAGGTGTTGACTCTCCTGGCCAGGCCCCGGTTCCCCTGATGGATATACCGCAGTCACTCCTTGCCACACCCAGCATGCTTTTCCCAGTGTGTTCCTGGAGCCCTTCCCACGCTGACTGTGGTCAGGCGAGTGACCTGCCAACAAAGTGAGCCCATTGATAGGCGTTCTCATGTGGAACATCAGTTTTTAAGGACCCCTGACTCCAGTGTTTCCTGTGCTCTGCCTTCTCTGTCAGTGCTCAGTGACCTTCACAGTGGCTTGCCCCGAGTGAACTCAGGTTGTATGCTCATCTGATTAGAAAGTACATTTTTCCTTGGATATCAGTGTCCAGCATTCCATTCTGATTGTTTCCACTGAAAGTGATGATTGACATTACCAATGTAGGGATGCTTTTTATTCCAGGGAAGTATGGATCAAATTGATTATCATGAAGCAGTGTTAAATTCTATTTACAAACATGTATCTTCTCAGAGAGATTATATAGTTGGGAAGAATACAAAATATTAATTATTGGATACATTTTATCAGAACTTCAGAAAAGTGAGTTTTTATTATGGGAAATTTTAAGCATATGCAAAGAGAGAATAACATAATACTACCCACATGTTCATTAGGTAGTTTCAACAATTAGTATTTCATGACCCATTTTGCTTCATTGATATACTTACCCACTTAATTTTATTATTTGGAAGCAAATAACATGTTGTTTGGAGCGGATATTATTTATTTGTTAACAAAATATTCTTATCTTGAAGCAAATTCTGGGCAGAATATCATTGCAACCTCAAATATTTCAAATGCTTACATTTTTAAGATCTAGCCTCAGATTTTATCAGGCTTTAGCATCAATGTATTTGCCTGTGAATTTATTGAACTGTTGGCCTTTGTGTGCAAACTTATTTTTTCAGTGTCATTATTTATAATTAGCAAGTATGTATATATTCTATTCCCCTCACTTTTTTACAGAAAAGGGCATTAGTGTAATCTGATTATCAGGTTTTTTTTAACATAACAGTTTATCCTGGAAGTTGTTCCTTATCAGTATAGGTAAGTGGACCATGATCACAGCTTTATACTGGGTTTACTGATCTACAAGACAGCAGAGATGAGCTCTAGGTATTTTCCCTGTGCTGTTGCTGTTAACACTTGATGACCTGAAGCATGTACAACCTTCCTCTGAGGAATGTGGATCAACGTTAGATAAAAATGGTTACAGAACACCCTAACCATCTGCAGACTGTATTTTTATGTAGTACGCATGAAAAGTATCCTGTAATATTGGACTTCTCTGGTGGTACAGTGTATAAGAATCCACCTGCCAGTGCAGGGGGCACAGGTTCAATCCTTGGTCTGGGAAGATCCCAACTAAGCCCGTGCGCCACTCTCCTAAAGCCCAAACACCCTAGGGCCTGTGCTCTGCAACAGGAGAAGCCCCTGCAATGAGAAGCCCATGCACTGCAACAAAGAGTAGCCTCCATTCCCCCCAACTAGAGAAAGCCTGCATGCAGGACCCAGCATGCAGCCAAAAATCAGCACTTAAAAGTACTGTAATATATATTATGTCAAACTTTATGTAGTTCATCAAGATAGTGTATTATGTAGGATGTCAAGTTCCCTGTGGAACCTTTGAATAACTGACATTTGTTTGCCTTTCTTTCAGATTTAATTAACCTGCACTCAAATGCTTCTGCAGAAAAAGCGAGAAATGTCCTAGCTGTGGAAGCTGCCCCTGGAGAGCTGGTAGGAGAGCAAGCTGCAAATCAGCCCGCCCCAGGGCCTCCAAACTCTATTAACTTCTCTTTTAAACAGTGGGGCACAGAGCTCAGGTGAGTCTTTGGAAAGCATTATGTGAAACTGAAAATGGGTTATTTCTGATAATGTATAATTTTATGTGTGAAATTATAAAGTTACCTAGCATTGTGTTGGTCACAAGGTACTTTCGTATACTTTTAGCTTGTTTGGGACTCCTGTTACATACCTGATGCTTTCACACTCAGGGTTTAATTGTTTGAGTTTTACCATGCTCAGTGATTGACATATGGTCATATGGTTGACATTTTACGGAGACAACAATGGGCTCAGGAGGAGTCCTTGTCTAAGGTCACAAGGCTTCCAGGCTGCAGAGCTGAATGAGCATCACCACAGTCAGTTTCAGAATGGTTTTCACCACCCCGAAAAGAAACCCCAGGACCCACTAGCGATCCCTTCCTGTTTCCCCCAAACACTTTCTTCCTATCCTGCCCTGTGTACTTTTTTCTCAGTGGATTTGCCAGTTCTGCATATTTCATAGGAGTGACATCCTACAGTACCCCGTCTTGCTTCTTTCAGTGAGCGTAATGTTTTTAAGGTTTTCATCCAAGTTGTAGCATGTATCAGTACTTCATTAATATTTCATTTCTCTTGATTGTGGAATAATACTCCATTAGTGGGTATACCACATTTTGTTTATCCATTCTTCAGTTAATTGGTGTTTGGATTCTTTCCACTTTTGGGTTACTATGAATACAGTTGCTATAAACATCTGTGTGCAGGTTTTATGAAGACATGATTTTTCAACTTCTTTAAGTATCAAGGAACATGTTGGATCATATGGTAAGAGTATGTTGAGTTTTATAAGAAACTGCCAGGCGGTCTTCTGAAACGTACCACTTTGCCTTCATTCCTGCCAACAATAAATGAGGGTTCCTGTTGCTCCATGTCCTTCCCCGTGTTTCATGTCATCAGTGTTCCAGGTTTTGGCTGTTTCAGTAGTTGTTTAGTGGTAGTTTGTTGTTTTAATTTTCATTTCCTTGATGACATTTCCTTGATGACAATTTTCATTTTCCTTGATGACCGTTTTTCATATGCATATTTGCCACTTGTTTATCTTCTTTGGTGGAGCATCTGTTAAGGTCTTTGGCCATTTTTAAGATTGGGTTGTTTGTTTTCTTATTGTTGCATTTTAAGGACTCTTTGTGTATTTTGAATGGCAGTCCTTAATCAGATTTGTCTTTTGTAAATATATTTTCCCAGTCCGTGGCTATCATCTAATTCTCTCAGTATTGTCTTTCACAGAGCAGAAGTTTTAAATTTTAATCAAGTCCAGCTTATCAGTTATTTCTTTCAAGATCATGTCTTTGTCATTGTATCTAAAAAGGCTTCACCACACCCCAGGTTGTGTAGGTTTCCTTCTGTGTTAATGTTAACTTGTAGTTGTGTAGTTTTGAGTTTGACATTTGCATCTATGATCCATTTTGAGGCAATTTTTGTGAAGCATATATGGTCTCCGTGTCTGGTTCTTTATTTTTCATGTGAGTGTCTAGTTGCTCCAGCACTATTTGTTGAAGAGGTAATCTTTGCTACATTGTATTGTCTTTGCTTCTTTGCCAGTGATTAGTTGATTGTATTTATGCAGTTCTATTTCTGGATTCTCTGCTGTGTTCTATTAATGTATTTGTCTATTGTTTTGCCAGTACCACACTGTCTTGATTACCGTAGCTTTATAGTAGGTCTCAAAGTAGAATAGTGTCTGTCTTCCAGCTTTATTCTCCTTCAGTTATCGTGTTAGATAGTCTAAGTCTTTTCCCTCTCCATATAAACATTAGAATCATTTTGTTGATAATCACAAAATACCTTGCCAGGATTTTGATTGGGATTGCATTGCTTGCCAGGTGGCGCTAGTGGTAAAGAACCCACCTGCCAATGCAGGAGATTTAAGAAGTGCAGGTTCAATGCCCTGGGCAAGAAGATCCCCTATAAGAGGGCACTGCGACCCACTCCAGTATTCTTGCCTGGAGAATCCCAAGGACAGAGGAGCTGGGTGGGCTATAACCCATAGGGTCGCAAAGAGTCAGACACAACTGAAGTGACTTAGCATGCATGCACACATTGAATCTATAGATAAAATTGGGAAGAACTGACAGTACTGAGGCTTTCTCACCATGAGTGTGGAATATTTCTCCATTTATTTTGTGCTTCTTTGATTTCATTCATCAGAGTTTTGTGGTTTTCCTTAAATATAGATCTTATATGTACATTTTGTTAGATTTATATACCTAAGTATTTTGCTTTCTTGGTGCTAATCTAAATGATAATGTATTATTAATTTCAAATTCCACTTGTTCATTGTTGGTATGTAGGAAAACAGTTGAATTTTGTATGTTAGTCTCATATTGTGCACCCTTGCTATAATCACTTACTAGTCCCAAGAATTTTTTGGTTAATCTCTTCATGTTTTCTATGTGGATGGTTGTATCATCTATGAACAGTTTTATGTCTTCCGTACCAATATCTTTCTTTCTTTGCCTTATTGCATTAGCAAGATTTCCAGTACAGAGCTGAAAAGGAGTGGTGGGAGGAGGCATCTTTGCCTGGTACATGGTCTTAGTGGGGGCTTCCCCAGTGGCTCAAGTGGTAAAGAATCTGCCTGCAATGCAAGTAACATAGGAGACCTGGATTCAATACCCGGGTCGGGAAGATCCCCTGGAGGAGGAGATGGCAACCCACTCCAGTAATCCTGCATGGAGAATCTCATGGACAGAGGAGCCTGGTGATCTAAGTCCATGGGGTCGCAAAGAGTTGGACACAACTTGGACGCGCTCACTCAGCCTTAGCCTGGTCTTAGTGAAAATGCTTCAGGTTTCTTGCCATTAAATAGGATGTTAGTTTTAGGATTTTTTGTAGATAGTGTTTATCAAGTTGAGAAAGTTCCCTCTATTCTTAGTTTATTGAGAGTTTTTATCGTGAATGGGTGTTGGATTTTGTCAGATGCATTTTTTGCATGAATTGATATGATTATGTGGTTTTCGTTTTCTAGTCTGTGATATGATGAATTACGTTAATTGATTTTGAATGTTGAATGAGTCTTGCTTACCTGGGATAAATCTTAGTTCATTGTGAAGTATAGTTCTTTTTATGCATTGTTGAATTTGATTTGCTAATATTTTGTTGAGGATTTTTATATCTGTGTTGATGAGAGACATTGGTCTGTAATTTCTTTTCTTACACTGTCTTTGGTTTGGCAGTAGGGGAATACTGGCCTCATAGAATGAGTTAGGAAGTATTCTTTCTGCTTCTATCCTCTGAAAGAGATTGTGGATAATTAATATAATTTCTTTCTTAAATGTTTAGTAGAATTCACCAGTGAACCCATCGCACCTGTGCTTTCTGTTTTGGAAGATTATTGATTCCATTTAAAAAGCATGTATATCCTATTTAGATCATTTATTTCTTCTTGTGTGAGTTTTGGTGGATTGTGCCTCTCAAGGAATTGGTCCATTTCATCTAAGTTATCAGATTTATGGCAATTGAGTTGTTTATTGTATTTCTTGCTTATTCTTTTAATTTCCAAAGAATCCATGGTTATTTTCCCTCTTTAATCTCTGATATTAGTAATTACCATCATTTCTTTTTTCCTTAGTTAGTCCAGCTAGAGACTTATCACACCTGTTGATCTCTTCAGAGAACCAGCTTTTTTTTAATTTTTTCTGTATTGATTTCCTGTTTTCAATTTTATTGATTTCTGCTCTAATTCTTATTATTTATTTTCTTCGGCTTACTTTGGATTTAATTTGCTCTTATTTTTCTAGTGTCCTAAGGTAGAAACTTAGATTATTGATTTTAGATCTTTCATCTTTTCTATTATATACATCCAATGCTATAAATTTCCTTCTAAGCACTGGTTTTGTTGCATCCTGCAGATTTTGATAATTTATGTGTTCATTTAGTTAAAAATATTTTAAAACTTGTTTTGAGATGTCTTATTTGACTCACATGTCAACTGGACATGTGTTGTTTAATCTCCACATACTTGAAGATTTTTTTGTTGTTAATACCTTGCTGTTACAGATTTCTGGTTTAATTCTGCTGTGGTCTAAAAGCAGACATTGTATGATTTCTGTTCTTTAAATTTGTTAATGTGTATCTTATGGCCCAGAATATAATCCGTCTTGATGAGTGTTTCATATGCTGCTGCTGCTAAGCTGCTTCAGTCGTGTCTGACTGTGCGACCCAGAGACGGCTGCCCACCAGGCTCCCCAGTCCCTGGGATTCTCCAGGCAAGAACACTGGAGTGGGTTGCTGTTTCCTTCTCCAGTGCATGAAAGTGAAAAGTGAAAGTGAAGTTGCTTAGTCGTGTCCAACTCTTAGCGACCCCATGGACTGCAACCCACCAGGCTTCTCTGTCTATGGGATTTTCCAGGCAAGAGTACTGGAGTGGGGTGCCACTGCCTTCTCTGCTCTTGCTGGATGAAGTAATTTATAGATGTCATGTATATAAATTTGATTAATGATGTTGAGTTCACTGTGTCCTTACTGATTTTTTGCCTGCTGGATTTGTCTGTGTCGGATAGAGGGGTAGTGAAGACTCCATCTGTGATGGTGAATTCATCCGTTTCTTTCAGGGCTGTCAGTTTTTGCCTCGCATACTTAAAATGCTCTGTTGTTAGGTGCATACACATTAAGAATTGTTATGTCTTCTTGAATAACTGACCCCTTTATCATCATATCCTGGCTTGCTTTATCCCTGACAACTTCCCTTACTTTGAAGTCCACTCTCTCTGAATTTTATATAGCTCTCCCGCTTTCTCTATTTACTTTAATCTATTCGTGTCTTTATTTTAAAGTGGATTTCTTGCAGATAACATATAGTTGTGAGCTGATTTTTGATCAGTTCTGACAATTTGTGTCTTTTAATTGTCACATTTACACCATTGACATTCAAGGTGATTACTGGTGTAGTTAGGTTAATGTATACTGCATTCATTACTGTGTTTTCTGTTAACATTTGTTGTCCTTGTTCTTTGTTGCTATTTTTGTCTTCCACTTTCTTACTGCCTTTTGTGGTTTAATTGAGCTCCTTGGAAGAAAAGCTATGACCAACCTAGACAGCATATTAAAAGGCAGAGACATTACTTTGCCAACAAAGGCCCATCTAGTCAAAGCTATGGTTTTCCCATTAGTCATGTACAGATGTGAGAGTTGGACTATAAAGAAATCTGAGCGCCAAAGAATTGATGCTTTTGAACTGTGGTGTTGGAGAAGACTCTTGAGAGTCCCTTGGACTGCAAGGAGATCCAACCTGTCCATTCTAAAGGAAGTTGGTCCTGAATGTTTGTTGGAAGGACTGATGCTGAAGCTGAAACTCAAATACTTTGGCCACCTGATGCAAAGAACTGACTCATTTGAAAAGACCCTGATACTGGGAAAGATTGAAGGTGGGAGGAAAAGGGGACAACAGAGGGTGAGATGGTTGGATGGCATCACCAACTTGATGGACATGAGTTTGAGGAAGCTCTGGGAGGTGGTGATGGACAGAGAAGCCTGGTATGCTGCAGTCAGTGGGGTTGCAAAGAGTTGGACACGACTGAGCAACTGAACTGAACATATACATAACAGGTATACATAAGTGTATTATTATTATTTTGAATAGACTGTTATCTGTTAGATCAATTAGAATAAGGAAAATGTTTTTATTTTACTTTTATTTATTCCTTCTTCAGTACTCTTCCTTAATGTTGAATCTGAGGTTTCTCACCTGTATTATTTTTATTCTTTCTAAAGAACTGAATATTTCTTGCAAGGAAAATCTACTAGCAACAGATTCCCTCAAAAATACTTTTCTTTTTGCCTGAGAAAGTCTTTACTTTTTTTTTTTTAATTCTCCTTCACTTTTGAAGGATAATTTTACACTTTGCAGAGTTCTCGGTTGGTGGGATAATTTTTTCCTCTCAACACTTTAAATATTTCAGTCTGTTTTTATTTGCAGAGTTTCTGAGGAGAGGTCACATATAGTTGTCTTTGTTCCTGTATAGGTAAGGTAGTTATTTTCCTCTGGCTTCTTCCAGAACTTTTTATCTTTGACTTTCTGTAATTTGAAAATGGTATGCCATGATGTGGGCTTTTTGGCATTTATCGTGCCAAGTATTTCTTCTTTTCCCTTCTCTCTCTTCTACTTCTGGTATTCCCATTATGTGTATGTTATACCCTTTGTGATTGTCCCATGGTCCTCAGATGCTCTCTTCCTTTTTCTTTTTTTTCCCAGTCTTTGTTCTCTTTGCCTTTTAGTTTTGGGGGAGTCTATCTGGATATCTGTATACTCAGTTTCTTTCCTTAACTGTGTCTGGTTTATTCATAAACCCATCAAAGACATTCTTCATTTTTTTGCAGTGTTTTTACCTCTGGAATTTATTTTTTGTTCTTTTTTTAGAATTTCCATGTTCGCTTACACTGTCCTTTTTTATTTATTTTGAGTTTTGGCTGTGGTGGGTCTTCGTTGCTATGTGCGGGCTTTATCTAGTTGTGGTAAGTGGGTGCTGTTTGTTGTGGTCCTCGGGCTTCTCATTCTAGTGGCTTCTCTTGTTGCAGAGCGTAGGCTGTAGGGTGTGCAGGCTTCAGCAGTTGGGGCACTCAGGCATAGTACTTGTGGCTTCCAGGCTCAGTAGGTGTGGTACCTGGGCTTAGTTGCCCCATGGCATGTGGGAATCTTCCCAGATTAGGGATCACACTGGTGCCTCTGCGTTGCAAGTCAGATTCTTAACCACCGGACCACCAGGGGAGCCCTGGCTGTCTATTCTTGCATGCTGTCTTATCTATCAGAGCCCTGAGCATATTAATAATAATTATAAATCCCCAGTCTGATACTCCAACATCCCAGCTATGTCTGGTTCTGATGCTTGTTTATCTCTTCGAACTGTGGAGTTTTTGCCTGTTGGTATGCTTTGTAATTTTGCCTTGTAGCTGAACATAGTGTTCCGGGTTGAAGTAACTGCAGTAAATAGGCCTTTAGTAATATGATGATGAGGTGTGGGAGGTGAGGAAGTGTTGTATAGTTCTGTGATTAGGGGTCAGGCTCTTAGTGAGCCTGTGCCTCTGCAGTATGAACTTCACAAGTGTTTCTCAGTAGTTTTATTCCCTCTTAGGTGGGGCAGGATGGCTAGAATGGGCTGGAGTTGGGTATTTCCCTTCCCGCAGATCATTTGGGCTCCCATAATACCCAGGTTAGGCTCCGGTTAATAGTTTTCCTGGAAGGCAGGCCTTGTTAAGAGCAGATAGCTCTGAAATATTTAAAAATTATTCCTTTTCCCCTCTCCCTGCCAGAAACCAGAGGGGATTTTCCTCTGGTATTCACTGTGGGAACCTTGTTTAGCCCTGGAGGTAAGTCTCACAATACTGTGAGCACCCCTCTGACTGGGTCCCCTGGAGTTTTTAACTCACAGAGGTGTCTGTGCTGGGCCTCCAGCAAGTCAGCAGTTACAGTGAGTTTTCCTCCCCTGGCACTGGTTCCGTAGTTGAGTCTCTGCTCCAGGAAGCAGTGACTCCCTGTATTGGCCTGTCTTTCCAGTATTGGGAGTAGCAGTATGCCCTCTGTCCTCCCCTCTTTTATGGATCCAAGAAGTGGCTTTGTTCCTTTGGTCACTGTTTCCCCATGTTCTCACTCTTTGAATTGCTGTTTTTTTGTCCATTCTGTACCTTGCTCTTCAGCCAGGACCTTCACTCAGGATGTGTCCTTCTGCCCGGTGTGCCCCATCTCATCTGATTCAGTCCCTCGCCAGCCAGCACTGAAGGAAAGGTGGGAGGGAGGGGGGAAGTTGGGGCTGTCTTCCTAGGCACCTGCAGCTAGAGCAGCACTGCTTTCACTGATTTCAACCTGCTGGACCACAGAAAGGGTTCTGTGCTCCTAAAAATGTTAGAAAGTCACCAAGACATGATCCCTTTATTTTACATGTTAAAAAGCTGATGCTTAAGAGAGATAATGAAACCTCAGAAAAGTGTCTCAGGGGCTCTGCGGAGCTCTGGTTCTTTATGTCTCAGGACAGAAAGAATTCATTGAGAGGCAAAGTGATAGATAAGAAGTGATTTATTAGAATAGGATGCTCATGAAATTTTCAAACGGGCAGGCGAGGGGATGCCACCCCAAGAACTTAGTGGGCTGCAGTTGTATAATCAAATAAAATTGGGGTGGGGAATAAGACCACCTGCTTCCTCATTCTTTGAGTCTTTAGCTCTCCCAACATGTTGGGTGGGGGAGTTTTTGACCCTGGATGGCCCATCCAGGACTGTCATGGTGCTATGGAAAAATGATTTCAAAGCTCAGTTTAATGAGGGTTTTTCGCTTTGAAATGTCACCTTACCCAAATTATTGTTTTTTTATGTGTGCAGAGACCCTGTCTAGGGGTCATTAGCTTACTGACATCCCTGGGTAGGATGTGGGTCTCATTCCACCATTGACTTACTGTTTGGGGGCATGTCTCACGCTTCTGTTCCACGGTTTTGTTGCTAGGCAGACCTGTTCTCTTGGGCGATCATTAACTTACAGAGATCTCCCATACTTTTTTCTTTAATTACTGTCCCTTATTAGAATTAACTATTTAATCACCTACTGTATCCCTTTTCTCTGTCCCCAACAGTAAGGTGACTTGCTCAAGACACATAGCAAGTATGTGGAAGATCTGAAAGGCACGCTGGTGCCTTGATTGGAGCCCAATGTTGCTTCCACCTCTTGTTGTAAGAACATATTTAGGAAATGATTGATTTGCCAGATTTTCATGCCTGACTGGTTCCATCTGCCCTGAAAGTTAGATAATGGAATGGGGAGACAGACCCGTAACATTGGGGGCTTTCTGATTATGGAGTGTGTTTCCCCTAGGAAAGTGAGCATGTGTCACCTTTGGCTTTAACGACAGTTCACATTCAGGGTTGAAGGTCACCCTAGGAGTTATCTTCCATCAGCTGTGCCTTCCCACCATAGCCCAGTGATTAAGAACCAGCCAGCCAAGTTCAGTTCCCAGCTCTTTGACTTAAAGCTGCATAACTTGGGCAGATTACTTAACTTTTGTTTGTAAAATGGAGGTAATAATCACACATACTTTGGGAGATCAACATGATGGTGATAATAATTTAATGTAAACTACTTTGAGCAGTACCTAAGCCTCACTAAGTACTAGATGAGGGTTAGTGGCTATCTTTGTTGGGGGAGACACAGTTCATGGCAAAGCCTTTCTCCATGGGGCCCAGGGGGCCAATTTCTATAGAAATCCTGATGTTTGTTGATTGGCATATGGATCTTAGGTGTTTATGGTTTTTGTTTCCTTTTTTTGCTTTCAGCATGCTTAAAAAAGTTTCAAATATTCAGTAAAATGCTTTAGATGCACAGAGATTTTTTTGCTTTTTGAGAGGTTTTAATGACCATAGAAATATTAAAACAAATTTGGCTTAAAAATTACATTCATTTTATATAAATTTAAATGGTATTTGAGAGTGTCATCAGGGCTTAAGGGATAATTGAATGCTTGTCTGTTGTGTTTTTATTCTGTTTATCAATACAGTTGAAACTCTCCAAACCAGTTTCCACCAGCTTCCCTGTTTACTTGGTATTTTAAATTCTCTCCATGGAGCCGTGGTCCTCAATGACTGTAGGAGATTAAGGGCTACTGCAGAGCACCCTGTGCCCCTGCTCCCACCAGCCAGCTGCAAACTTAGCAAGAGTCGGCTGAGTTTGTTCCTAACTAATTAATGCTAACTAGTTGTACATGTTATTGTAATTATATAATTGAGTGAAATACTTAGTAAACCCATAACATGTTAAAATGAGTTGCTTTTTCTGTGAAAAAGCAAGTTAAATGCTTGGGGGAAATTTGATAAAGGTGAGTCACTAAAAAATTACCAGGATGTGGGTGACACAGTTGTGAAAGATAGGAGAAAAAAAATTGTTCAAAGCCTGTAAAGATTCTATACTTAGATTGTTTTACAACTGTAAGTCCCTAATCTACTTTTTAAAAAGAAGCAACACAAATTTGGAAAAGTCAGATGGTATCTTATGGGTGTGGTTTATCCAAGAAAGATAACAGGGAGCCTTGGTCAGTAGCCCCAGACTCAGGAAGAAGCCTCGGCTGGCCTACCTCAGGGGGCTGGCACGTCAGTGCACGCTTCTGTGTGCCTGCACCGGTCCATGTGTTTAAGTTACTGTTCAATGGTTTCCTGCTTTAACCAGTGTTTTCGTTAATCTACTAACAGTCCAGATCACTTCAGGTAAAAGAATTGGCTCTCATGTGCAGTTCTGGCTTGTCCCTGTGTGAGTGTGCAAGCTCGGGGGTGGGAGTGTGACTGTGTGCTCTGGAGCCGTGCAGAATTCGAGCGAGGTGGGTGTGCGTGGGAGGTGCTCGGGCTGCAGCCGTGCTGCAGGGTGTGTGATGGCGGTGAGCACGGCCCTGCGGTTCTGTGGGTCCGGACTTGGCGTCATCCAGGCGCTCAGCCGTGCCCGACACACGAGTGAGCGGCTGGAGTGGGTCTTGCTGCGGCTCATGCTCTTTGTAGTCAGCCTGGGTTTTGGAATCACAGCTCTGCTACTCATTAGCTGTGTGATGTTGAGCCAGTTTCTTAACTTCTCTGAGCTTTATATTCTCCACTAGTAAATTGGTGTGTGTGTGTGTTTGTGTGGATGTGTGAATACCCTTCCCTATTGGTTGGGTGTGAAGGTTAAGGTTATTAATAAGAACTGCCTGGCTGAGTGTCTTGACTCAGAGTAAGTGCTCAGTAGAGAGTGCTTACCCGGTCCAGTGCTGCTGGTATTGCCGCCACTGTCATTTCCCTGCCTCCGTTGAGCCAGTAAGTGAAGTGGGTCTTTACTATCCATCAGTGGAGAGGGTGCCCATCTGGAGGATGGGTGTGGAGACTGGGTTGGCTAAGGAAGTGTCTTATCCTTCCAGTCTTGCCTCTAATGGGTCTTCCATTGGCCCTGCCACTATCCCTGCTCTGACCCTTTGTTTTTTGCTCCCCTCTTGAGCCCTCCCCTGGAGAAGGGCATGGCAACCCACTCTCGTATTCTTGCCTAGAGAATCCCATGAACAGGGGAGCCTTGTGGGTTGCAGAGTCGGACACGACTGAAGTGACTTAGCATGCATGTGTGAGCCCTCAGGCCAGGTAGATACAGTTATTCCCGTGAATGGCTGGTACTCTCAGGGGGCTGTTCTGCTTTGGCTGGCTAGGACCCTGGCTGGTAGCTCATCCTGTCTCTAGCAGAGGGCCCGGCCTGAAGCAGGGGGATGATTGGTGAATTTGGGGAAGTCATTCATGCCCAGTAGGTGTAACATGGTATTCATCTGTGGTTTTCCCAGTAAAGCTGAGCTTTGTCTATACCAAGAAAGAGTTTAGTCACCATATTGCTGCCCTACACTGATGATTTAAAGCCTGGCCTCCCAGAGAGGCGAGTGTGGAGGTGGGTGGCCAGCTCCCTGGCAGGCGGAATTTCGGTGACTGCACGAGCTGGCCGGGATGTCTGCACCCTTCTGCATCAGCGCCCAGTCCTCTCTGACATCTCCTGGGAGTGGGGGTCACGCTTAGCAACTCTGTCTCAGCTGTCCTCATCACCTTCACTGGCCACACACTTCCAGGAACAAAGGTATCAGAGGGGCACGGTTGTGTGACACCACTCTGAAAATTGCTGTAGTCATGAGAGGAGCGATGGCTGTGGCACATAACCCTGGCTGGATGGTCATCCTCCTTGACACGGGAAACAGAGAACTTAGGTGCCTTGTTCAGGGCCACCAAGCGAGAGCAAGATTGGCCCACATCTGCCATGGTATTTAGAATTGGGGGCTGGGAAGGGGAAGCTGCTGGCACCTGTTACCCTCTGCAGGGCCTGGGCCCACCTGTGGTAGGAACCCTAGTCTCAGTGACCTCAATCAGTTCTCACCACTAGTTCAAGCTTTGCAGGAAGAATCTCCTTGCCTTAACGTGGCCTGGAGGGCCAGCGGGCTCATCTGCCGCTTCTGCCTCCTACCCCCCCCCCCCCCCCCAGTCTCAGGCCTGCTTGGCCTCTTTCAGTTCCACAAACATGCTGTCTTCCCTCCAGGCCCGCCCCAGGCTGACTTTGCTGGGCTTGATGCGCTCCTTAGTTGAGCGTGTATTCGGCTTGTTAAGATACTGCCCTACTGTCCTCCAGGGGCTGCACCGTTCCATGTTCCCGTCAGCAGTGCATGACCTCTGCAGTGGTTGCACATCCCTCCCAACACTTGGCATTACCAGTGTTTTTAGCTTTAGCCATTGTGGTGGGTGTGGTTCGCTTCAGTTTTAAGTTGCATTTTCCTATTGATTAATAATGTTGAGTATCTTCTCCTGTGCTTGTTGGCCATCTGTGTATCTTTGGAGAAAGGACTGTTCAGGTCCTTCATCCAGTTTTTAATTGAGTTGTTTGTTCTTTTATTGAGTTGTAAGAGTTCTTTGTATTTTCTGAATATAATTCTCTTATCAGATATAGGTTTGGCAAATATAAAGAAGAAAATCTTTTTAATCTTGACAAAGTTCGTTTTATCATTTTAATCTTTCACAGATTGTGTTTTTTGTATTCTGTATAGGAAATCTTTGCATGACCCAGTGTCACAAATATTTTCATGCCTCTTTGAGAATTTTAGTGGTTTTGATTCTTACTCATTTGTATATTTTAAGTTAATTTTTATGTGTTATGTGAGGTAAGGGTTGAAGTTCATTTTTTCCCCATACAGATAACCAGTTGTAGTACCACTTTTTGAAAAGACTGTCTTTACTCCATTGAATTTCTTGGCATCTTCATTGAACATTAGTTGACATTATTACTTGCTTAACATTGTACCATGCTTGTTAATTTTCTTCCTTTCTTTCCTTTTGTCTTTCTTCTGTTTTATTTGGGTGGTTTCTGTCCCACTGTCATCACATTCACTGACCTTTCCTTCTGTGGTATCTCATCTGCTGTGAATCCCATCAAGTCCATTTTCACCATAGACATCAATAGTTTTATCTCTTAGATTTTTAAAAATTGAAGTATAATTGATTTACGATGTTGTGTTTCCGGTGTATAGCAAAGTGTTTCAGTTATATATTCTTTTTTGAGTTTCTTTTATATTATAGGTTATTACAAGATATTGAATACAGTTCTTTGTGGTATATAGTCAATCCTTGTTGTTTATTCTGTATACAGTAGTATGTGTATGTTAATCCCAAACTCCTAATTTATCCCTCCCCACCTCCTTCCCCCTTTGGTAACTGTAAATTTGCTTTCTATGCCTATGGGTCTGTTTCTGTTTTATAGATAAGTTCATTTGTGTTAGTTTCTTCAATTCCACATAAAAGTGATATCGTATGATTTTTGTTTTTCTCTGTCTGACTTACTTCACTTAGTATGATAATCTATAAGTCCAAATATCCTGCTGCAAGTGACAGTATTTTTTTTTTGAGGTTGAGTAATATTCCACTGTGTGTGTGTATGTGTATGTTTGTGCTAAGTGGCTTCAGTTGTTTGCACCAGGTTTTCTGTCTGTGGGATTCTCCAGGCAAGAATACTGGAGTGGATTGCCATGCCCTCCTCCAGGGGATCTTTCTGACCCAGGGATCAAACCCACATCTCCTGTGGCTCCTGCATTGCAGGTGGATTCTTTACCACTGAGCCACTGGGGAAGCCCCATGTGTGTTTTGAGTGTGTGTGTCTGTGTGTGTGTATACGTATATTTACACACCACATCTTCATTATCCATTCATCTATTGAAAGGCATTTAGGTTGCTTCCATGTCTTGGCTGTTGTTAATAGTGCTGCAGTGAACATTGGGGTACATGTATCATGTTTTCTGGATAAATGCCCAGGAATGGGATTGCTGGCTCATATGGTCACTTTAGTTTTAGTCTTTGAAGGAACTTGCATACTGTTTCCCGTAGTGGCTGCACCAATTTACGTTCCTATCCACAGTGAAGGAGGTATCCTTTTTCTCTATACCCTCTCCAGCATTTGTTATCTATAGACTTTTTATTGATGGCTATTCTGACTTGTGTGAGGTGATACTTCATTGTGCTTTTGATCTGCATTTCTCTAATAACTAGCAGTGTTGAGCATCTTTTCATGTGCCTGTTGGCCATCTGTATGCCTTCTTTGGAGAAATGTCTTATTTAGGTCTTCTGCCCATTTTTCTGTTTGTGTTGTTGTTTTTAAAAATACTGAGCTCTATGAACTGTAAGCTGTTTGTATATTTTGGAAACTAATCTCTTGTCAGTTTCATTCTTTGCAAATATTTTCTCCTGTTCTGTAAGTTGTCTTTTCATTTTGTGTATGGTTTCCTTTGCTGTGCAAAGCCTTTTAAGTTTAATTATGTTCCATTTGTTTATTTTTGCTTTTGTTACCATTACTCTAGGAAGTAGACCTAAAAAAATATTGCTGCAATTTATGTCACAGAGTGTTCTTCTTATGTTTTCCTCTGTCTCTAGAAGTTTTGATTTGAATTTTTTAAACATCTTTCATATCTCTATTTAACATGTTTAGCCTGTCTTCTAGCTTCTCAAACATGGGGAAACAGTTTTAATAACTTTTGAAATTCTTTTCTACTAATTTTATTACTTGTCATTTCTGAGTCTGTTTATTGACTTTTCTCCTTAAAATGAGTTCTATTTTTTTACTTCTTCTCAAGCCTGGTAATTTTTTTATTGGATGTCAATATTATGAGTTTTACTTGAGTGCTGGATTTTTTTTGTGTATGTGTTCCTACATACATGTATCTTTTATTTATTTGGTTTTGGCTGTGCTGGATCTTCGTTGTTGTGTGTGGACTTTCTCTAGTTGCTGTGAATGGGGGCTACTCTCTAATTGTGCTGTGCAGGCTTCTCGTCGTGGTGGCTTCTCTTGCTGCAGAGCACAGGCTCTAGGGTCTCGAGCTCAGCAATTGTGGCACACAGGCTTTGTTGCCCCTTCTCATGTGGGATCTTCCCAGACCAGGGATCGAACTCATATCCCCTGCATTGGCAGGTGGATTCTTAACCACTGGACCACCAGGGAAGTCCTACATATATTCTTAAGCTTTGTTCTGGAATGTAGCTTAATTATTCAGAAACAGTTTAAAACTTCTGAAGTTCACATTTAAGCTTTTTAGGTAGTATAAAACAGCCTTTAGTCCAGGGATAATGTCAGTAATCTTTTTCTGAGTACTCTACTGATGCCACAGGAGATTCCACTCTGGCTGGTGAGGCTTTACAGTATCCCTGGCTCTGTGTGAGCCTCAGGGATGGTTCCCTCTGCTCCTATAGGGAGTTCTTTCCCCATTCTCTGGTAACTTTCTTACACACAAGCCTGATACTGCTCACTGGAGACCTAGGAACCCTCTGACATTTCTGTAGCCCTCTGTATAGCCTTCTCTCCAATACTATGTCCTCTGAACTCCACCTGTCTTGGGAGTCCCATCTCTGTCTTATCAATTCATGGCAGAGCTCCCCCTGCATTCCCCCTGCCAGCCCTGTGGCCTAGAAGTCTCTAGGCACTAGCTTGGTCAGGGGAAGGGCTCGCCTTGTTCGTGTTCCACCTCTCAGGGGCCACTGCCCTGTGCAGCCTGATGTCCAGTGTCTGAAAATCATTGTTTCCTCTGTTTTATTCAGTTTGTCAGTTGTTTCAGATGACTATAAATCTAGTTCCTCTTAGTCCGTCTTTACTGGAAGTAGAAATTCCAACCTAGTTTTTAGAAGTTTTAATGAAATAATTTTAGCACACAGGCAAGTGTAGATTGTAGTGAGTTGATTACCTGGGTAGCCACTACCAAACTATGTCGCATTGTCATATTTCTGCTGCACTTTTAAAAGCACAAATTAAAACATTACAGATACAGTTCAAATCCTCTCTTGTCTCCACTATCTCATTCTTCTCTTGCCTTTCATGGAAGTAACCCATATTCTGTATTTGATAATTTTCATTCTTATGCAGACTTTTAAAGTTTTGCTACATATGTATGTATCTATAAACGATATCTATTAGTAGTATTATCTTGAAATTTAAAAAATAATATGAATCATGTTGTTCTTCTGTTTTCTTTCTTTTCTCGTTCAGCATTTAAAGAATATTTGTCCATATGCTTCATGTAATCTTAGATAGACTGTACTTTCCACAAGGACCAAAATATTTGTTCACTAGCAAATCCCAAACACTTAGTGCCTGGCACATAGTAGGCACTTAATTAAGATTTGTTGAATGAACAGATTCACTTTGTGATGTCTAGTATTTGGTTGTATGAATATACTGCAGTTTATTTATCCTCTTGTCAGTGGATGTTTAGGTTGTTTGGGCTTTTTGCTAATATGAGCAGTGCTGAGGTGGATGTTCTTGCTTGTGTCTCCTTGTGTACATGTTGAAGAATTTCATGCTGAGTTGTTGGGCCTTAGGGTAAAAACCTCTTCAATTTATCTGTATGTTGCTGAATTGTTCTCCCTGGTAATAGTTCCAATTCATACGTGCCGCCAGCAGTGTATGAGAGTTCTCATTTCTCCATATCCTTGCCAACATTTGCTATAATCAGATTTTAGTTTTTGCCTATCGTAGATATATGATATTTGTTGTTGCTGTTGTTCAGTCACTAAGTCGTGTCTGACTCTTTGTGACCACATGGACTGTAGCATGCCAGGCTTCCGTGTCCTTCAGTATCTCCTGGAGTTTGCTCAAATTCATGTCCATATGTGACAATACATTTTGCTGTGCCGTTTTTAAAAAAGTTAACGTTTTGTTTTTCCCAATAGAAATTCAATGTCTTCTTTCCGTCCTGGGAGAGGGCATAATGATAGTCGGAGGAGTGTGTTTTACACCAATGAAGAGTGGGAGCTTCTAGAGCCAAGCCCTAAGGAACTGGAGGAGTCCATGGCGCAGGAAGAAAGGAAGAAGCAGGTCCCTGAAGGCAACAAAGGTATGGACGTGGACCCTGTTGTCTGTCGCTCTTGCCTCTGCCATCTGTTAACCCCTGGTGCTGTGGGAGACCCTTTGGTCACAGGTATCGCTAGGAGCATGAGGCCCAATGGGAGTTGTGTTCTCTCTGTGGGAAATAAAACATAAAGCTTAAAAATGAGATGTCACAAGAAATAAAATAAATGTCCTGTCCTGTGGTTCTGAGACTTTTTCAGGAAATGGGAAATCCAGAAGTCGTGGTGCTCTTTACGGAAATACTGATTTTTTTTTTTTAAAGAAAATTTTCTATTTATAGAAATGTGTTAATGCACGCAAAAAGTAGAAAATGTAGTGTCATATTCCACAGTTTTGGCTTCTTTCTTCTCTGAGCTCTTGCCTCTCCTGGCACCTACCACCAGCTGGGTTATTTTAAAGTAAATTCTAGATATTAATCCATTTCATCTGTAAACATTTTAGTATGTATATCTAAGAGATAACTCTTTAAAAGAACCATAGCTTCAGCATTAAACCAAAACACAGCTACAGTAAGTCCTACTTTTCTCCTTCCCCAGTTGTTCTGTAATTGCTTGCAGTTGGCCTGAGCAAATGAGGTGCTAACAGGGCCCCCGAGTGTGTTTAGTTGTGTGTCTTTTTAGGTCTCTTTCAGGCTGAACAGCTCTCTGCTTTCGTTTTGTCTTCCATTTACCTTGCTCTGCTTTGTTGAAGAAACAAGAGTCTTCATGCTGAGGAATTGCCCACATTCTGGATTTTGCTGATTGTATTTCTGTAAGGTCATGTAACAGGCTCCTCCATCCCTGTATTTCCTCATACACTGTCTACACTGTACACAATATTTCCTGTATACACTATATACAGTATTTCCTGTATACACTGTACATAGTATTTCCTGCATACACTGGTTGCTAGAGCAGAGGCCTGCCCAGATTCAGGGGTGACTTTTAATTACGACTAGAGTATATTTTGGGGTGGAGTAGGAGCTGGGAGTGTTGTTTATTTCTTGTTGAATTACATCTGGAAGACATAATATCTGATTTTCCCTCTTTCTGTGATACTAAGGTCCATCAGGACTTAAGGTGTCAGCCTGACCCATTCATACATTTCTCCATCAGTATTTTGTTAAGCAGCCTTTCATGGTCCCACAGCCCTGGATCCATTGAGGGAATATCAGTGTTTTAAATGTAAACTAGCAATACATAATTTTGAAATTCTTCCTTATGCTCACTTCTGGCATGGGCTGGCAGGAATAGAAGGCAGAGTTTTAAGAAATCTTTACTGAGAGTACATATTCACTAAAGGAAATATTTTTCTGTCCCCTGGGGAAGGACCACCATGACTTGCTTTTGTGGGGAGTTTACTTGTGATCTGCAGGATGATCGCATGGAAGCCTGTGGTCCAGTGTGATGTGGTGAAGATATGGTCAAGCTGAGCATGCCTTGTGACCCAGCGTGTGGCACAGCTGGTGGGAGGAGGCACCCAGTAGAGGGGCTCCTTGTGAACTGGGAAAGTCTCCTGGAGGAACAGGGAGTGGGGCTGGGGATTTGGATTGTTGAAGGTAAATATTGTTGGTTCTGATTTCCCCTAGAGACTCTAGGGATGAACTGGAAGGGTGCACCGTAGCCAGACCGGAAAGGAAGAATCAGTGGGGCTTAGTGACTCGATCAAGGCACGAACTGCCAGCACTGCTGGAGGGCAGTGCCTTTTTAGCTTCTGCTCAGCCCCTGGCCCTTTGAGAGGGAGCCTGTGTGAAAGACACAGAGAGACAAAGATGTCTCTGATTTTCATCTTGTTGATTCATGGATATTTCCTGTAACGACTCCAGGAATCAGTCCAGCAGCTTCTTGTCCATGTTATTCATGGGAAGTAAGCTAATCTCCATGGGCTTCCCCGGTGGCTCAGTGGTAAAGAATCTGCCTTAATACAGGAGATGTGGGTTTGATCCCTGGGTCAGGAAGATACCCTGGTGAAGGAAATGATAACTCACTTCAGTGTTCTTGCCTGGGAAATCCCAAGGACAGAGGAGCCTGACGGGCTACAGTCAATGGTGTCCCAAAGGGTCGGAAACAACTTAATGACTAAACAGCAACAACAGCAACAAGCTAATCTTTGTACATGCAGGAAAGCCCCCCGGTCAGAAATGTATAGCTTGATGGATTTTTCACAAAGTGAGCATATCCATATGGCCAGCATTTACTTGAAGAAACAGGACAGTACCAGGGGCCAGCGCCTGTCCCCAGACCCCTCTGAGTCACTGCATCACCTCCCACTCCTTCCACCCCACAGTCACCATCCTGACTCCTAACATCATAGATTTGTTTTGCCTGCTTTCTAAATTTATATAAATGGAATGTGTATAGTATGTACTCTTGTGTCTCCTCTTTATATTTTTAATATATATTCAAATCCATTTACACTAAAATTTATTTGGCTATCTCGGTATTTTTAAGAAAGAGAATAAAATGGATTTACAATTAAGAAAACATAAACTTGGGTTTTTTTTTTTTTTTTTTTTGGTTTGTTTTTTTCAGTAAATACAGATGAGCAGAAAGCAAGCAGCCAGGGATCCCTAGTGTGTCTCTAAGTCCTGCCTGCTAGCCTTGTAGATACAGGCCCTGTCCTCACTAAGGTGCCCAGGGGAAGGGACACGTTGTGCTCAGGGTGCTGCTGCTGTAGGAACTTGGAGCAGTCGTGTTCTTCCCTGGTCTGTGTCTTTGTTCTCTTTGGTCGCAAAGTACCTGAAATTGGAAAATGGTGATGTGAACATATAGACTTAGACTGGATCTTTTGAGAAACAAACTTAACATTATAAAAGAATCTTGAGAGAGGTATAGTACAGTTTTGTCATAAATTCCTCATTAGTACAGATATACAGTCTTAACTTTTTTCATTTGTCTTAATGCAAAAATTGAGCATTAAACGTTAAACCTCCCCTGTGGTTTAGTGTCTAGAATTCAGTGCTTTCACTGCCGCGGCCTGGGTTCAGTTCCTAGTCAGGGAAAACTTTCTCAGCTTCCCTGGTGGCTCAGTTGGTAAAGAGTCTGTCTGCAGTGTGGGAGAGCCAGGTTCGATCCTTGGATGGGGAAGATCCCCAGGAGAAGGAAGTGGCAACCCCCACTCCAGTATTCTTGCCTGGAGAATCCCATGTACAGAGGAGACTGGTGGGCTACAGTCCATGGGGTCACAAAGAGTTGGACATGACTAAGTGACTAACACTTTCTCTTTCGATGCAAAAATTGAGCCATCAAATAGAGAAAGTTTTCCTTAAAAATGAGCATGTGAAAGATCATCTTTGGTTCCAAGTTTGGTTGTTATCAGGAATGAGGTAGGAGCACAGTGATGCATGCAGAACTCCTTAGACGATAATGTTAATGTATTTTAATGTGTTTTACTGGAATTTCTGAAAGGAAGATCAGGGCTGAACTTAAACAAGCTTTGTTTTTATGTAGGAGTAACTGGCTCAGGATTTCCCTTTGATTTTGGACGTATTCCCTACAAAGGAAAGCGCCCTTTGAAAGAAATGATTGGATCATACAAAAATCGCCACAGTATTGGTGACCCTTCACCCGAGGTGCCATCGGGCAGTGGCAGCGCCAGCAAGCCAGCCTCTGAGATGCAGCTGCTAGTCCAGAACCAGCAGGAAGAGCTAGAAAGGTTAAGAAAAGACTTAGCCAGTCAGAAGGTAATTCTCCTTCCTCAATGTTTGTATCTTATCTCACATCAGCAGGCCAGGGACGGGAGGAGAAAAATCCTGCTTTCTTGTTTCTCTGACTCTGTTATTTCCCAGAAGCTGCTTTTCTCCTAAGAGTTATGTGTTGCCACGGCCACCGACCTAGGCACTGCTGCTCTGCTTGGTCGTTTATTCATAGATGCTTGAAATTCTGAGGAGAGTGAAGACCCTCAGAGTGAATTGGGGAGGGCGTTGTCTGTACCTCGCCCATTCTCTTTGTGCGTAATTCCAGCCCAAGCCCCGTGAACAGTTTTTAAGAGTTTCCACATCCTGTTAAACAGCAGCTTCCTTTTGAGCTGATCACACCTAATTATACTTAATTCCTCAGCAGATAAGTGAACTTAGAGCTCAGATGTTTTAATATGGATGAATGTTCACTGGGAACCACTGCTAATTGCAGCCTGCCTGTCCACCATTTCCTGCTCCCTATCATTGTTCTCTGCAGACAGCCTTTATGGAGCAAGTATTTTTCCTTCTCTATTTTTTGAGACCCTTCAAGAGGAAGTTGGGTATTAAAGTGTTTCCAGTAAAGCTCCTGCCTTTGCTCAGACTCTAACGGCTGCTCCGTGCCGACGTGTCACCATCTCTGCTTTTCCTCCCGTCCCTGCTCCCCGACCCGTCTTCCCTGGCTCCCAGGAGCTCGTGCGGCTGCTGCAGCAGACGGTGCGGTCCTCCCAGTATGACAAGTACTTCACAAGCAGCCGCCTCTGTGACGGGGTCCCGCAGGACACGCTGGGGCTTCTGCACCAGAAGGACGACCAGATTCTGGGCCTCACCAACCAGCTGGAGAGGTTCAATCAGGAGAAAGACAGTCTTCAGCAGGAATTGAGGATGCTGAAGAGCAAAGTGGGTGAGCTCAGCGAGCGGCTGGGGATGCTGATGGAGACCATCCAGGCCAAGGACGAGGTCATCATGAAGCTCTCCCGGCAGCTCAGCGAGTGCGAGGGCAGTGCGTCATCTCCCACCTGCATGCCCGGCTCTCCCGCGGCTGCCCCCGCGGGCAGGGACCAGCTGGAACTGGACTGGTTGAAAGTAAGAGCAGGGCGTGGGCTCCTGTTATGGGAACAAGAAACCCCAAACCTGCTAATAGCCTGTCCGTTGATGTCACTCTAGAGCACCTGGCCTTGGTGAGCTAGAGCTAGTTCGGCGTGACAGCAGAGCAGCTGTGCCTTTTTTAAAAAAATAAAACAAGTGTCATAAGACTTCCAGTCAGATAACTATTAATTTCCTAAGAAGCTTCCTTGGAAAATGAAAGTCTGAGTTCGTTGATGTCGCCATAGCTCAGAACAGTTTCAGATCTTTCCCCTCCCTTGAAGCTGTGACTTCTCTATTTATACACCCTTAGAACTTCATTTTTCCATGTAACCTCTGGCAGCTGTTTCTTGCCTCCTCTGTGCATGGACCATCACTGGCACAGCCGCCTTGGCACACAGTGGAGGCCAGGTGAGGGAGCATCGTTCCTGACAGCTGGTGTGGGCTTAGGTGGAGAAGAAGACCCTGGCTCCCTGCGTACTTGGGAAAAGGGACTGCACAGAGTCAGTTGTCCCCATGCCTAAGGCAGGAGTGTCCTGATGCCCAGGAGAGAGGGCAGTCTCCTCCCAGTGTGCCTCTCTGAGCTGCCCCTGAGGATGGGAGGCTGGTTCCTGACCAGAGGTGGCTCTCCCTGTCACACCTGGGGTGGTGACCAGCAGATGAGGTAGGAAGAGCACAGAGAATGCTGGGAGGCAGGGGGCAGGTGACTGTCCTGCGGAGAAACCTACCTGGCCCCAGGGCAGAGCGGAAAAGCCACCGAGAGAGTCCCAAAAGTTTTCTGCCATCAGCTCTTGATTTGGAGAAATTTCAGGTGGAGAAGTGTCCCCTAGCACAGAGGCATTTGTTATAACCCAGACCCCAGCTGTCCCCACATAGGTCTGCAACTGTCAGCCCCACCTGGCCCCAAAGTCTTCCTCACCTGGCTGCAGGTAATGTGGCACCGAGGATATTTTGTCCCCCAAATATGGTTTATCCTTGAAGGGCAAAGGTTTGCCACTTTTGAAATCATTACTGAGCTTGCTTCATGCTTAAGTGGGCCCTGTCATACAGTGTCAATGGACTGGTTGACTGATAGTCACGCCTGGACCTTAAAGAAAATTCTTAAATGGGAAGTAAAACTCTGGAATAATGGGCGACTTTGTTGGAATATGTTTGTGGTGTCCCATGGTGGCCACTTCTTAGGGACAGCACCCAGTAGACATGTGAGCCAGAAGGATATATTGGTGAGAAAAACCAAAAGCACAACAGCAGCACCAAAACCCTCAATCTTTTTACTTTATAATTATATCCGCAACAAAAATAGCCGTGTTAAAGAAAAAAAAGGTCATAGTTAGTGCTGCCAGTAAAAGTTGGTTTTGTGTATACATGCAAGCTAGAGTGTACCCGACCTTAAATATACATCCCTTTTTTTTACAGTCTTTTTTACATCCCTTTTTACAGTCTCTTATTTAAGGTCAACTGAGTTTTTTAATTAATTATTTGTATTAATTTGTTTGGGTGTGCTAGGTCTTAGATGCAGCATATGGGGTCTTCAGCCTCCATTGCAGCGCATGGCGTTTTTAGTCACCTGCTGTGAACTCTGAATTGCAGCATGTGGGACCTGGGTCCCTAACCAGGGATTGCACCCAGGCCCTCTGCATTGGGAGGGCGGGGTCTGAGCCACTGGACCACCAGGGAAGTCCCTCAACTGAACTTTAAGTTTTTGCAAGCATATCTGTTTTTGTAGTATTTAGAGAGAAGTGCCAGGGTGTTTGTTTGGTTTCCAGGCTGCAGTGAGTGGTGCTCTGCAGTGGAGCCTGTTTTACCGGGGAGTGGAACCACGGTGTGTGTTGGGGTGTGTTGGGGGATTCCAGATTGTCCACCTTTTGATTCTGCATCATCATTTAACCAGCCTCTCTCTTCTTTCCTGTGATTTGCTGTTACACAAATATCTTCATCCATACAGCTATTCATGCTTAGTACTCATTCAGTCAGTCACCCCGCCAGCCATGTGGCGGGCTTTGTACTCTGCACAAAGTAGACAGTCTCTGTCCTCCTGGAGCTCAGCGTTTAGTTTAGAAAGCACAAAAATGAAAAAAGCAGAATCACAACTGTAATAAACACCAATGAGGAAGGGGATGTGGCCCAGGATGGTGAGGTGGTTTAGATTGGGCCTGGGCTCTGAAGCCAAACTTGGCTATATTCAAACCCAGCCTTACCACTAATGACCTCTGACCTGAGGCAGGCTGGTTCACCTCTCTGCCTCAGTGTTCACCCCCGAAATGGCACTCACCTCATAGAGTCTTGTAAGGGTTTAAAGAGGTAGTCCACGTAAAGCCCTCACAGAACACCTGGTATCCCATAGAGTTTTATTTTAATCATTAGTTTTTTGGCTGCGTCAGGTCTTAGTTGCAGCGTGCGAGATCTTTCATTGCAGTCTTTGGGCTCAGTGGTGGCAGCTCGTGGCTCCAGAGTGTGGGCTCAATGGCTGTGGTGTACAGGCTTAGTTGCCCCATGGCAAGTGGGATCTTAGCTTGTTGACCGGGGTGGAGCCCTCGTCCCCTGGGTGGGAAGGCAGACCCCTAACCACTGGACCACCAGGGAAGTCCCCCTGCTAGAGTCTAAGTTAAGGTTGTGGTCGTCATTCTGGAGAAAGAATCCTTGAGGTGCACTACCAGGACTCCCTTAGACTCAGGCACAAAGTTTAAACTCAAAGACGTGTGTCCCACTCCCCTGACCCACCTTGTACTGCCCAGTCTCTGTCCGTCATGGTCCAGTATATTCTTCAGTTGCCCTCTAGCTCGCGTGCCTTCAGCCAGCCTGCCTTTTGGTGATGTTTCTTCATTGTTTCCAACTACGAGCGCTTCCAGACAGCAGAAGAAAGGAGAACGTCATGATTTAGATTAGAAAAGGAAGTCTGTGGACCTCCTTCGGGGTCTGACAGCGGCTCTCTCCAGTCCTTGTCGTGACATGTGGTCTTGCTGAGACTGAGAACGTGTGATGTGGGTCAGGGCTCAGGTGGGAACTGGGGGGCCAAAGGCCCAGCAGGCCTGGCTCCCAGACCCACACTTAGTCATCACAAGGCCTCCCTGTGACTCAGCTCTTCATTTAGGAAATGGAGATGATGAGCAGTTGCCAAAGAGTAGAGTTGTGAGGTTTAAATGAGATTGAGGGTCACTCCCATGCTAAGCTGCTCTGTAAGTGTCAGCGATTACAGGGGCTGTGGGAACATTTTCAGTTCTTCTGTGTTTTCAGGGGAAGTTGTGTGCTGCCACGGTGGTTCCCAGTTTGGAGATGTGGGCATCTCTGGACACATCTCTGGAGAGGGGCTCCAGTGTCTGTCCTGGGACAGCACAGAGGTCAGGGCCTTTCCTGACCATGTTGGCATTGGACCAAGGTGGTCGTTGACCACCCTTGGAGCTGTCGTGAATAGTTCCTCCTGAGGTTGAGGGATCAGGGATTCCTCGGGAACGTCACACAGAGTAGGGGACACACACATTTGTAAAAGACTGGATTTGGTAGGGGGCATTTAGAAATCACTGCCCTCATTGTCTCAAAGATTACCTTTCCCTTCCTTTGCTCAGAGTTTCAAGGGCTGAGGCTAATACACAGCATCTGCTTCTGCCAGATAGTTGGACCTGGTGAACTTGTCACTAGCTTGTGATGTTCTCTCCTTTTTCTTCCTAATTTCCTTATTTCTGACTGTGCTGGGTCTTCGTTGCTGCACACGGGCTTTCTCTAGTTGTGGAGGGCAAGAGCTACTCCCTACTTGTGGTTCGCGGGCTTCTCGCTGTGGTGGCTTCTCTTGTGGCGCACGGGCTCTGGAGCGCGCAGGCTCAGTAGTTGTGGCCCACGGGCTTAGTTGCTCTGTGGCATGTGGAATCTTCCCGGACCAGGGATTGAACCTGTGCCCCCTGTTTTGGCAGATTCTTAACCACTGGACCACCAGGAAAGTCTTTATGACATTGTTTTAAAACATAAAGCAAATGTGTCAAGAGTTAGCCACAGGCAAATTTAAGTGAAGGGTATATTGTGTTTATTGTACTTTTCTTCCAACTTTTCCATAAGTTTGAAATTTTTTAACATAAAAAAATTTGAACATAATTTCATAAGTGCCCTATACATTGTAGGTTATAGGTATTCATTATTAAGTGTAATTCTTTCGTTAAGAACATTATATATATGTATAGCTTTTTCTACATAAACTGGATAAGTAAAAATGAGAATGGACAGAAAATTTCTTCAGTTTCTCTAGTTAAAAAACAAGATGAATATAAGGCATTACCTTTTGTACCACCTCAGTGAATGTGGGTAGATAAAATATTTGCATAGATTTAGGACATAAGTCCTACTTACTTCTCCTAAGGCCAGTTGAGAAAAATCACTACCATTAGGTAAATTTATTTCTCCAGAGATGTGTCCAGAGATGCCCACATCTCCAAACTGGGAACCACCGTCTCCTTCATTATGCAGTGGTCCCTACTTTCCTTCTGCTGCCAAGAGTGACCATAAAGCTTAATCAGAAAGTGACTAATAATCATTTTCAGTTCCTTAGAACTTGCTCTAACTTAGAAAGGCCTAATCACAGCGTCCCCTTTGGGCTTCCCTGGTAACTCAGCTAGTAAAGAATCCACCTGCAGTGTAGGAGACCCTGGTTTGATTCCTGGGTTGGGAAGACCCCCTGGAGAAGGAAATGGCTATCCACTCCAGTATTCTGGCCTGGAGAATTCCATGGACTGTATAGTCCATGGGATTGCACAGAGTCAGACATGGCTGAGCAACTTTCACTTTCAGAAAGGACTATTTTATTGGTAGGGCAGCAAAATATTAATTACAAAGGATAATCAACATTCAACCAGTGTGAGTTGATGAACTTTTTTTTTTCCAACAGGATAATCTACAGGGGTACAAAACCCAAAATAAATTTCTAAATAAGGAAATCTTGGAACTTGCAGCTCTACGGAGAAATGCAGAAAGAAGAGAGAGGGATCTAATGGCAAAGGTGGGTCAGGGTGGGTACATTCTGTCCTCAGGTGGGAGGTGAAGTGATTCAGAAACCATTAAAAAATGGACATACTTTCAAATCAGTTCAACCCCCATGCTTGAAGGGTTGTGGTTACTGATACCAAAATATATTTTAAATGTATATGGAGATAGCACTGTTTAATTTCACTTTGTGATGAAGACAATAGAAACGCCCTGAGATGTGGGTTTTATTCACAGGTGTAATGAAGTTTACAGAAAAAAAAAAAGACACAGTTCTAAGGTCCCCCAAATTAAGGTTGTTTGGATTTTTTGATTTGTGCTGTTGAGTTGTGTGTGTCAGTACAGTATCTATAAATGGGGGTGGTGAACATGATGCCTTCTCTGAATCTGATAGGGTTGGTGTGAGAGCCAGATGTGACTATGCTGATAACACAGTTGGTAAAGAATCTACCTGCAATGCAGAAGACCCCAGTTCAATTCCTGGGTCAGGAAGATCTGCTGGAGATGGGATAGGCTACCCACTCCAGTATTCTTGGGCTTCCCTTTTGGCTCAGCTGGTAAAGGATCCACCTGCAGTGCAGGTTTGATGCAAACACGGGTTTGATCCTTGGGTTGGGAAGATCCCCTGGAGAAGGGAAAGGCTACCCACTCCAGTATTCTGGCCTGGAGAATTCCATGCATTGTATAGGCCATGGGGTCGCAAAGAGTCAAACACGACTGAGCGACTTTCACTTCACTTTCGAAGTATATAGACATCACAGATATTCCAGTGATAATCAAATGAAATTCAGTGACACTGTGTCAGCAGCTGTTAAATGCCTCATATACCTTTTGAACAGTCCCCAGAGCATCTTCCCAGGCCTTGTTCCTACATGTTTTCCAGGGATGTGTTTATTTGTCTGATAAGGTAGCAGATGGGAGCTGGTGCTGGGTCACAGCATCCTAGGAAAGTATTAGAATACCATAAGGTGGCTGGATGGGGCCTGTGTGCCAAGTGTTGCTCAGCTTGACCTCAATAATGAGGATGTGGCCTGGCTTCTGCTGTTCACGTCAACACTGTCCAGAACTCATGTGTTGACATGCAGAAGCCTTATTACCAGTACTGCTGTGCTTATTACTTTATTACCAGTACTTCCCCCAAGGGAAGAAGGGGCCCAGTGGACCATTTAGATAAGACAAGTGGCCTGTGGCATAAATTCATCTCTTGCCTTGGATATAGTCTCTCTCTAGGTCACTTCCTAGTGGTTCTGGGCTTGTCATTTGTTGATTGCTTGAGGTACTTGAGGATAGCTCTTCCTGTGTGTCTGTATGGATGGAGGTAACTACCACATTCTCTGCAGTATTCTAGCCTGGAAGCCAAGCTCTGCCAGATAGAAAGCAAATACTTGATACTGCTCCAAGAAATGAAGACCCCAGTTTGCTCAGAAGAACAGGGGCCTGCTCGGGATGTCATAGCCCAGCTGCTGGAGGATGCTCTGCAGGTGGAGAGTCCAGAGCATCCAGAGCAAGCATTCATTAAACCTCATCTTGTCAGGTAAAGGTGCTCGCGACTGCTGAGGGTGGTGGGACCCGTTTCTCAAGCCCGCCTTTAACCGCAGTAGCCACTCACCAAGAACTTTACACAGTTCTCCGTGTCTCCTTCGATGCTTGTGGCTGTCAATCATTAGAACAGGTAATCTCATCAATCTTGCTGTCATAATCAAGTAACAGAGCTGGGATTCAGCCTAGGTCTTTTGATTTCAAGACTTTTCTTACATGTACTATGCCACCGTGGATGCTAGCCAGTCTTGCTATAAGAGGAGCCAGTCCTCTGAGGAGTAAATCTCCAGAGACCCATGGGTACAGCTGCCCTCATGAGGAGTTTGAAAGCAAAGGAGCCCCTAAGTGGGTAACCGGGCCTTCTCTGTAAGGGAAGCACGCTTCGGTAACCTGATCCAGTGGTTCAGAACTCACTGAGGGTCTGATGCAAGCCATGGACACACTTGGCTCCAAAATGCAGTTGGACGTAAATATAGTATTGCATATGTTTTTCAGAAAATCACGGAGTCTGGCAGCCTATGATGTATCTTGGATTAAGAACCTTCATATCCTGGTTTCTAAAAAATGAGATTCATGAAATATTGGCAGGAGAAGTCTGTGAATGCGCTCAGTCCAGTCTCCTCTTATTTCTGCCCCTACTATGCTTGGCTTCTCCTGCCCCCCCGGTCCCAGGGGAAGCCCTGCTAAGCCTGATCCACTCTTTCCCCTCTCTGCGCTTACAGCACTGGCCTGCCTTGTCTGTGCTACTCAGATGACAGGTAAAACGTATGCTATTGGAACGCAACCAGTGCTGTGGTCACAAAGCTCCTGAGGTCTGTGTGCCAGGAGCTGTGCCACTGCTCACATTTAACACTCAGTGAGGAGGGTGTTTCTGTCCTCAGCAAATGCAGAAGTGGGGTCAGGGAGGTGATGTGACTTGCCCAGGTCCCATAGCCAGGGAGTGGCAAGGACAGGACCCCAGTCTGGGCAGCCAGGTTCCCCACGCTGTGCAGCCCTGATGTGTTCGGGGAGCGGGGTGGAGGGACAGACTCCCATGAGGGCAGAGCCCAGCCATCTGCCCCAGGGTACCAGTCTTTTTCCTTCATGTATTTTAGACCTTACTGTTTACATTGTATCTTTTCAAACTTTATGTATAAGTAGAACAATAACTGTGTATACTGAGTTACTTTTAACTTTTCCTTATGGAATTTCAAAGTAGTAGCCTCATATGACACCCCCATATGTAACTGTTACCCAGTAATTTAACAATTATTAACATTTTCCCAATCTTGTTTCTTCTTATCCTTCCCCTCCAGAATTTTTTTCTGATATATCTTAAAGCAAGTACCAGACATGTCATTTCCGCTTTCAGCACTTCAATATGTACCTCTAATTGAAGACACTTTTTAATATGCTAATCCTACCATATTCGTACCTTTTTCTGACTTATTTCTTTTTTTTTTTAAAGTATCAAATTTATTTCAATATCTAGTTTCATTTTTAAATTAAAGCTATTGGACATTTTTTTGCAACTTAAAATTCATTATTAGAGGTGAGGAAAACATTAATAAGCTATTAATTACTGAAAACAAACTTATCAACCATGCATTTAAAAAAGTCATGTTAAAGAGTAAAAAGTTCTAATTATACTATTTAACTGAAGGAAATATCCTTTACTTCTTTATTTCTAATTATAACATTCTCATTTTGACATAATTTATACCTTTTTCACCCAATTAATACAATGCAAACAAAATTTTTCCAAATGTTAAGACTTTCTTTACCATTTATGACATATGACATAACTATAACTCTTTAAAAGTTCCTTAAAAGAAAGTTAAAATTTTAATTTTCACCATGAACATGTCTGATCAAAAAGTAACGGACATCACCACCACATGAATCAAAACAAAGAATGGAATAAAAAACAAAAGTGGTATCTATGTAATCAGCAAATTATCTTATAAGACATGTTAACTACTTCATATTTCTACTTAGCACAAGTGAGAATAAACTGGTTCCAAGGTACTACAGGTTTGGCATTTTTACTCTTAAGCTTTAAATCATAGTGTTACTCTACTCAAGTCATCTCTAAGGAAATGGCAGTGTTCATAAGTACAAAAATGATTATATCCAGTAGGTGGTATTCTACATAGTCAAGATAACAAGAAAATTCTTTATAAAATTAGATTTTTAAAAATGCAAAATATCTGGTAATTACCAGTATCTCAAAAGCTAAAATAAGAAAAATACAGAAAATAGAGAAGTACTCATTGAATAATAATATTTTGCTTTGAGGAAACCAGAAATGATTCTATTCCAAGAAATAAGTAATAATGATAAGAGATGTAATTAATATACCATATATCTTTTAAGCCAAACCACGTTTTTCTGCTCAAAACAACTGTTGAGTTTTACATTCTTAATCTCCTTTGTCTAGAACAGGACCACATTTTAAGCCATTATTTGAATAGAGTTCATAATCTTAAGCCACTTTTCTTCACAGGATGTTTTCATTTTAGTATTCATACATAAGCTGCAAAAAGGCAAATGAAAGTCAGTTATAAGAATCTGTAGCATAATAAATGCCAATTTACAGTAACTGTCAACAGACTTCTATACTGAAGCTGAAAGTTGCTACAGTACAGATGAGAACTGACATGATTCTTCCATAGACTCAGACTTCATTTAGTAATACTGTCATAAGATCCAAAAAGAAACCTTAATGGGTCCTTTCGAAGATGCATAATTTTCCGAACAGTTTTTCTCTGGACGCACAGCCTGTTCATTCCTTTAATCCTTTTTTAGTCGCTTAGCTTTTGCAATATTTTCCTGCCGTTTTTGTTTCTTCTTTTGCTCCTTTTCCCTGGCCTCAATCATCTTGGCCAATTTCCAAGACAGAACAGCACTTGCTAGAAACAGTGGAGTCAGAGCCAAAATAACTGTTGTAAGGAAGCCATATGGGTCCTTTGCAGCCCATTCCACAACATACTCAGCCCAAGCCTTGAAATCAAACATCTTTGTGGAGGCCTTATGCTTGAGTAGTGATCTCTAATTAGTCACAACTTCAGATGATCTTTGGTTGGCTGTCTTCTTTAACTGTTCCAATTCACTTCTCCCATCCAAGTACTAACCAGGCCCGACCCTGCTTAGCTTCTGAGATCAGACGAGATCGGGCACGTTCAGGGTGGTATGGCCGTAGACTACCAATACACTTCTGAGAGAAGGCTTAAATTCTATATAATCCCGTGCATCTCAATGTCGGACCCCAGATGCAAGCGCCTTCCGCCCTTTAAGGAATAAATATTATTCTTCTTCCTTCGAAAAGGATCCACCAGGCGCGATCTTCGATCAGACTCGCACGGCGCCTGCAGCAGAGGGCACCTCGCAGCCCCCGGGCTTGGCTCTCCCTGTTTCCCCCGCGCACCCTTCCTCACCCCAGCCGGCGGCCCGCCGCTGGGGCTGCTCTTCCCCGGCCCTCCGCCTCGGCGAGCGCAGCCCGGCGGGGCCCCCACAGCCGGCGGCCCCCGGGAATCAGGGGGCGGCCCGCCACAGCCTGGGCCGCCGCCGCCTCCGCGGAGCACCCGGGCCAAGCCGCGGCCGTGGCCGCGACCGCCCCCCGCCTCCCCTACACCTTGCGGGGTCGAGGCGAGCCCTGACTTATTTCTTTCAACATTGTTTTCTGAAATTATGCAGATGGATTTATGTAGCTCCTGAGCAGTTTTTTTAATCTGCCTTACACAGCTTCATTGTATGTCACTTTTTTATTCCTTCGTCTCATGGTAGACACTGAGAGTAGTTCCATTTTTCCTTTTTACAAACTGTGATGCAGTAGACATCATGGCATGTGTATCTGTGTGTTCATGTGTTGGCATGAGAGTGTCTCCAGTGTTGGATAGGCTTATCTTCAGCTCTGCTGGCTCTGATTTTCAGAGTGCTCCTACAGGTTTACAGACTCAGCAGCAGTGTGTGAAAGGCTTCCTTTTGGTTTCCTGTGACTGCTATCACCATCATTGTTTTAAGTTGCTAAGTTTGAGATACATATTTACTGTCTAACAGTTCTGTAAGTCAGCAGTCCAGCACGGTCTTGCTGGATGAAATCAGGGAATCAGCAGGGCTGCATTCCTTCCTGGAGGTTCTAGGAGACAGTTTGTATCCTTGCTTACTAAAGTTGTTGGAAGGATACAGTTCTTTCTGGTTGTAGGGCTAGCTGTCTGTTTCCTTGCTGGTCATCAGGTGTGGCCATTTCCAGCTCCTCGAGGCCACCTATTTTCCTGGCTTGTGGCCGCCTTCTTCCACCTTCAAAGCCAGCAACCGTGGGTCCAAGCCTTCCCCCACTTCACATCCCCCTGACTCTTCTTCCTTTGTCACATCTCTCTGGTCCACTCTCCTACCTTCCTCTTCTACTTTAAGGACCCCTGTGGTTACTGTGGTCCCACCTGGGACACCCAGGATAACCTCCTTCTCTTAAGTGCCATAGCTGTAATTCCACACACAGTGTTCTTCTTGCATATTCACAGGTTCCAGGGACATCTTTGGGGGCCATTATTCTGCCTACCAAAGCCTTAATTCTTTTTCATCCCTAGTATCTTACTAATGTTTTCTCCTTTGTCTTTTTACTTTTTAAAATGGTATTTTTTGAGCATAAGTGTTATGCATGTGTATATGTATGCTATATAAATATACATACACGTTTTAATATATTAATGTAGCCAAATTTATCAGCCTTGTGTTTGCAGTCTTGCTTGTATTTTTTGTGCTTTTTACATTGAGTGCTTTGACCATCTAGAATTGATTTTTTTTCCTATGTAGTATCAAGAAGGGATCTAAAGCAGTTTTCTCTATACAAATAGCCAGTTATTCTCACCCTGTTTATTGAGAAGTTAATTATTTCCTCACTGAATTGAAATGCCTGGTCATATATCACAGTACCATTTACATATGAGTAGATTTCTAGGTTCTTTTTTATGTTTCATTGACCTTTCTGCCAGATTGCATCATTTAACTTTTCGTTTTGTTTTTTCTCAACAGTGAATATGACATTTATGGGTTTAAGACTGTCCCAGAGGATGACGAGGAAGAGAAATTGGTCGCCAAAGTCCGGGCATTGGACCTGAAGACCCTCTACCTCACAGAAAACCAGGAGGTCTCCACTGGGGTCAAGTGGGAAAACTACTTTGCAAGCACAGTGAACAGGGAGATGACGTGTTCCCCAGAATTAAAGAACCTGGTCCGAGCGGGCATCCCACACGAGCACCGCTCCAAGGTGTGGAAGTGGTGTGTGGACCGCCACGTCAAGAAGTTCAAGGACAGCACTCAGCCTGGTTACTTCCAGACTTTGCTGCAGAGGGCGCTGGAGAAACAGAACCCGGCCTCCAAGCAGATCGAGCTGGACCTGCTGCGGACTCTCCCCAACAACAAGCATTACTCGTGCCCCACCTCAGAAGGCATACAGAAGCTGCGCAGCGTCCTGCTTGCCTTCTCCTGGCGGAATCCAGACCTCGGCTACTGCCAGGGTCTCAACAGGTAGGTCCCCAGCCCGCCGAGGGCTCCTCTTTGTTCTTAAGATGGCTTGTAGCTCCAGGGGCTGCCCGGTGGCCCCCTTCCCTTCCCAGGGAGCCAAGAAAAGCCAGTCTTTTAAGGGAAAGAAGTATTAATAGCTGCAGTAAAGCTTATCTTAATTATGCACCATCCCCAGTTCTAGAATAATTGAGAGAAATAAGCATGCTTTCGAAAAGTCTTAAGAACACCAAACGATTCGAAACAACTAGGTTTCTCATTTAGGTTTCTTTGCTGTTGTCCTTACACTCAGGTTTTGATCTGCGGTTTGCATTCATTTATTTAAAGTGCAGATATGACAAGGGCCCTCCCTGTTTATACAGGATCTTCATCAGTCATGAGGTTTCCCCAAACAATTTTTCAGCTGGTCAAAACCTAGCCCTTGAAGAGCCCAAACATGTTTTCTTTTGGACTAGAGTCTTCTGCAGGTCTGGCACGCTTCCCTGCTTCCATAGGCAAAGGACACTGAAAAGCCTCTCACCTTCTCTTAACCATCCAGGCTCCTCATTCTGAGCTGAGCTGCACTGGCATGAGGCCACGGGACGTACTGAGGTCTGTTCTCTGGGAAGCTGCTCCCTGCTATTGGACTTTGAGTGCTAGTGGCTGCTTTTTACCTCTGCCTGTCTCTTACCTAGCTGGTGCACTCCTGCAGCTTCTACTTTCTGCTGTCATTAGAGTCCGTTTATATCCCTCCCAAAGTAGATAATCCAGCTTGCTAGAAATACAAACAAAGAATGAAGAAGCTCCATGTGTGATCTTTAGCAGTTCTCCTGTAAGTCAAGTGCATGCATTGAGATTTGAATGCTGACATTTATTCTGGCAGCTCTTGGGCCTTTTCTAATTCTCATCCATGCTGGATACAGACCTCTGGATACTGACTGTCTTTTGCATCTGAAATGAGAGCATTGCAGGAAGAAGAGCTTTTAAGCTGGAATGTTAGTTGGTTAAGACCTGAAGCCACTGGTTTCTAGGAATTCATTGTCTCTGTGGTAGTCAGGCCAGGGTCCCCTCTTGTGCCCTGGAAGTAAGAGGGACTTCGACTGCTCCTCAGTGGTCCCCTTTAAAAAAAAAGGCTGTAAATAAGATATTGCCTAACAAAGCAGCCTTGTTTTGCTTAAATGGACAGTTCATACTGCATACTCAGTCTAAAAATTCCTGAACGCTAAGACCTTCTGAAACTTAAGGGATCTTGGTGAGGACTTGAGCATGCCTGTTAGGGGTGCAAAGGCACCCTATTTATCTGACACTGGTATAGAATCAGCTCTTCCCTACATTAGGACACTTTCCAGATTTAATTTAGACTTTCTCTGCACCATCACCGTTGTGACCTCTAAATTTTACTGGATTTTTTTCCATCTACATTGTTTTGTGCACACATTCTGAGGACCCAGAACTTTAACAGAACACTAGCCTTTTCTAAGTGATTCACGCCTAACATCGTGAACATCAGTTAACTTAAAATGATGTCTTGGAAGGCTCTGCGGATTTCAGTCTCCCTGCCCCTTCTCGTGGCGTCCTCAGGTGCTATGCACATCCTGTTTCTCCCTCCTTATCCATCTCTACTCATTTTAACCTTTCTACTCCATCCCATTCATGCCAACTCAAGGCATCCCCATCCCAGTTTTCTTTTCTTTTTAACCTCTTAGTTTGAGATTTCATTATAATTTTATCCAAGGAAGAAAACAAAAACAAACTCTGAGACGTGATTTCAGGGCTTTTCCGTAAGTGATGCACAAGCAGAAGTTCTCGGGTGCGTAGAAAGGGGTTTTTCTACTGCCTTTTCCTTCCCATCCTTCTGTCCCGAATGCCCCGCTCCGAGCCAGACCTGATGAAGTTACTGGGTGACTAACCTCTCGGTGGTGACAGTGTCAAATATAGCCGGACCCGGGTTTCCATTGTGAGTGACCTAGCAGCTGATACACACAGCCCCCTTTCCCGCCCACATGCATGCTGTGGATGCAGTGTTTTGAGAAAGCCCCCATGATGGTTCATTTGCATGAAGCCCCATTTCAAGTAGATTGGTATCAAGAAAGTTGTTTTTAAACCATCATGTGTTCTTTCTCCCTTGTATTCACCCCTGGATTTTTTGTGTGTGAAAGGATTAGTTGGAACTTGAGCAAAAAACTCAAAGAATTAGCTGCATTAGCAAAATCTTATCATGAAAAAAATTTTTTAAAATGAGGCCGACTGATCATTGGGAAATAATTTCATTCATCATCTTTAAACAAAAATCAAAAGAAAGGGAGGGTGGATGTAGCTTTGCTTTTCAAACCAGGAAATGCTTTGCTTGCCACAAAATACTTGGTGTTCTTTCTTGGAGAATAGAAGTCGCTTTGGTGTGAGAGAGCACAGCACACCGTGGAGGCCTCTGTGAAGATGGGCCTGCTGCCTGGGTCTGGGCCAGGGGGCTGGTGCTCACCTTGTTCTCTGTTTGCTTGTAGATTGGTGGCCGTGGCTCTTCTGTACCTGGAGCAAGAAGATGCCTTCTGGTGTCTAGTTACCATAGTGGAAGTTTTCATGCCTCGAGACTATTATACAAAGACTCTTTTAGGATCCCAGGTACTCTAAAAATATTGTGCTTCAGTCAGCAACCTGTAGAATTAGAGCTGAAATGTGACCTGAATTAAGCGTTGATCAGGGAGGCTCCCTGGGTATGTCCAGGTGCACACAGGCCGCCCCCGCTTCCCCCAGACTGGGCCGGGCTGCTCACAAGCCAGTGAGTGCCCGGTTGGGCTCACTCAGTGCCCTGGAAGCCGGCAGACCTGCTCTGTGGTCACTGCTCAGCACTGTCTCCCCTGGACTCTGCCTGGCTGGCTCAGCCACAGTTCAGGGGTGCCTGGGGAGCCTGGGTGTGTTAGCTCTGGTTCTCCAAGAGGCAGAGGCCGAGGCAGAAGCAGATGTGCCAGAGACTACTGAGGGGAAAACCCATGAAGGATCAGGGGGAGGGACTGGGAAAGGCCAGGAGAACCCCCAGACCAGCGAAAGGAGGGGGGTTTGAGTGGTGGGGAAGTCCCCAGCCTGCTGTGCAGCTCTCAGAAAGTTTTGGTCAGGTCAATGTGGAGTCCTCGAGCCAAGGTAATCCATTAGAGTGCACATGAGACCCGCCTGCATCCATGCCCCTGCCCTGCTCGCTCATTGGCCGGAAGCAGCAGGGATGACAGGGCTCCTGTGAACAGTGTCGTGGTGGATCCAGAGGGGCAGCGCTGGGGTCTCCAGCACCGCCCGCAGCAGGAGGTCTGAACAGCACAGTTCCTGTCCACTGCTCCTGGAGTCTGAAGCCAGGGGCCAGTAGGATGATGTGGGCTGGGAGGGTGCAGGGGCTCTGGCTCCACTTGCAACTTCCCATCTCAGGACCAGACCCTTGGCCCTTGCAGCCCAGGGCATCTCTTCCTGTGCCGGACTGGGGCTTCTGCTGTCGTTGGCTTCTGGATGGACTTTCCCTGCTCCCCCACTGGCAGCCCTCCTCCTCCTGTGTCTGACCTGTGTCCATTCCTCCTCCTCGAGACCTCTGTGTCTCTTGACTGCAGCTGGGCCTGCGTCTGTGGGCTATCGCGTCCTTGTCTCCAGGCTCATGCTGGTAGTTGGTCCACCTGCTCGTGGCTGCTCCCTGCACTTCCCTGCTCTTCTCTGTTCCCTGCAGCTGGGTCCGCAGGCCTGGGCTGTCTCCCAGCCCCTGCGTGGCCAGCAGAGGCACCGTGGGGAGCCTGGAGGAGGGCAGGGAGCTGAGGGCCATTCTCCCCTCTCTCTCCTGGGCACTTTCTGCCGGTGACTCTGTCTCCTCTGTGGCACCAGCTCCTGTCTGTGCCATTGGGGGCCCCCCTGCTCCAGCCTAGGGGTGGCTTCCTGCCCTGGCCTCTGGGCCACCTCCCCATCAACTGGTTGGCTTCTTGGCCTTTCTGTCACCAATGTGACAACTGCCCTGGGAAAATTCCTGTTGTAAATGTTTTGTGTGGTTTCTGTTGACCTGGTTGGGTCCTGTGTTTTACTTTCTATTTGCATTTCTGTCTTTGGAGGGATCCCCCTTGCTGCCTTCTGTTAGCACCTGCACTGCCCCCTCACCCATAGACCCCAGGCCAGGAATTAGGTCAGCCCACACTCCCGCTTCCTGTCCCTCTTTGCGCCTGGAGTTGTTGTTTCTGATCACTGCCACTCACCAGGTGACTCAGATCTGTTCCCTCGTCTCTCGCCGCTGTCAGGTCACTGTCCCCTCTCTTGCATCATTGCAGGTGCCTCCTCTCCTCTTTTCCTGCCTTTATCCACCCATCCTTCCATCCGTCCACTCAGATTAAGCCACAACCTCCCTGCACTGGGCCCAGGCCCCTTACCGCCTTGCTCAGACTCTTTACCATCTGAGCCACCAGGGAAGCCCAACAGATGCTCACTGAAGTTAGGTAGTACAGAAATGCATATTAAGAGGAAAATGGAAGGTCACCTGTTACCCTACCAACTTGAGAACCACAGTTAGCATTTTGATGTATTTCCTTTTGACTTTCCCCCAATACATTTATTTAAGTATCCAGATTCAGAGCTGATTATCCTGGCTGGTTCACAGTCACATGACAGCATGAGCATTTTCTCATAATGTTGTCTAGTTTTCAATGTCATATTTGGTAATATTCCATCAGCTGATTGGACGTGAGGTGTTCAGCCATTCTTCTGTAACGGATGTTGTGTAAGGCCACTCTTCAGATGGGGATAGCCTTGTGTGTGCAGTCAGCCCCAGCGCCGTGCCTTGGAGATGGCCGTCAGCTGCCTCCTGCCAGAGCTGAGTGCTGAGCCCCTTCACACTGCACTGTGGTCCAGACACCCAGCAGCTTCTCCGTCTGTCCCCTCAGCTGAGTGTACATTGTGTGCCAGGACCTCACTAGACGCTGGGGACACAGAGATGAATATAGTCATTCCACGTCCTCTTGAGCTCAGAGAGCTGAACAGAGGCCTGAGCAGGCGTCCCCTGGCAGCCTTCCCCACACCAGCCCTCTGCCAAGCCCCAGGCAGCCTCAAGAACAGGGCACCATCTGCCACCTACCTGGCAGGAAAGGCGTGTGCCTGGGTCTTCCCCCACTTCAAGGCCAGCTGACTGGTCCCTTCCTCTCAGGCACTTTCAGCCCAGTCCTTCTAGGCAGAGGGCATCACATCACCATCACTTGGCCCAATAGTCAGCTGTTTTTTTTCTTGGCTGTGTACAGCCTCTTAAAGGCAGTGTGTGTGCATGCTAATGGCACTAGCTGTAAAGAACCCACCTGTCAATGCAGGAAATGTAAGAGACTCAGGTTTGATCCCTGGGACAGGAAGCTCCCCTGGAGTAGGGCACTGCATCCCACTCCCATATTCTTGGCTGGAGAATCCCAAGGACAGAGGAGCCTGGCGGGCTACAGTCCATGGGGTCACAGAGTCAGACACGACTGAGCGCCTTAGTATGCATGCAAAGGCAGTGCCTGGTCCTGTTATTTCTCGTCCCCAGCACTGGCCAGTGCCAAGTGTGAAGTGTAAGCAAATGGATAGTTGTTGTTTAAATGCTGAGGGATAGAATAGCACCAGAAGAAGTACCCTCACTAGTGAGTGATGCTGACCCTCCTTGTGGGAGGGGGTCTGGGCTTCCAGGGGAACTGACCAAAGAGGATGCCCAGGTATAGCTTGTTGTCATGACAACCACGCATGCACCCAGAAGATGTTTTGACAACTTGCCTTTCAATAGCTGGTCCACCTATCAGAATTTTTTAGTGGGAAGTAGATGTGGGTGAGAAGGTGAGAGGCTGATACTTTTTGCATACTGTGAGATGGTTTTATAATTTCGGTGCTTTTGTTTAAGTCTTCTAAGAAAAATTAATTATAATTCATTTCTGCTAATGTAGGTCTTTGAAATTTTGTCTCTTCTAGCCAGAAAGCAAACTGGACAAAAATGTATGTTTCCAACCATGATTCTTGCATTTTATCCTTTTTGCACCCTAAGGTGACTTTACAATGCTTTAGAATCATTTCTATAAAAAATAATGATTTTTAAGTTACTTTGCCTTTTAAATTTTTACATTTCAACTAGTGATACTTGAACCTGTATAACTATAATGGCTTCTGTATTTAAAAATTAAAAAAAAAAATAAAACCCTTCCCATAAGGGTTAACAATTGAGTTTTTTAAAGTTTTAGATTCTCCTTAAAAAAGGACATTTTAAAATGTCATTTTAACATTTATCTCAATGGTTTCTAGTTGTTTTAGTATCTCAAGTCATCCCAAGAATTCACACACCTTCTACCATTACCTGACTGATAACGCAGGTGAAAGTCTGGCAGGTTTTTCGGGACCCATTCCTGGGAGCTGGCTTGCTGCAGGGTGTCTTCCTGTCTCCTGGGCGTTGCCGGATTGCTCTCCGAGGTGGCCTGTACCAGTTCACGCTCCCATCTCGGTGTGCCGTTCAGGGCACATTAATGAGGCCGACATTTCCTGTGCAGCTACCTGTGTTCTGGACTGCCTGGTTGTGGCCCGCTCTGCATGCTGGCTTGCTCTCTTTTGCGGGTCTCTCTCTTCTTTGAGGCTGCACTGCTCACTGGTGGAGTGGTGACCTCACAGTACCCCGGCCGCTTTGGGGAGCTGCAGTTGTCCTGCTTGAGATGCCCCCGGGGCACCAGTCTCTCTGTCTCCCCAGCCCTCATTCCTGTGGTCCGGCCTCAGGGGACCATACTCTGCCCTCTCCACACCCCTCTAGAGGCCTGTGTATTCTGAGCACCCCTCCCCTTACCTCTGATGGCAGAGGGTCTGCATGGTTTATAGACCTTACCTCCATGTAGTTCTGATCTAGGTGCTCCTCTCCTCCTACCACCTCTCCTTGGCTCAGATTTTCATTCCTTCTGCTCTGGGTGTGGGGGGCCTCCACGGGCCTCCACTTTAGCTCAGTCCCTGTTGCAGGTGGAGAGACAGACCTAAAGCACAAATGCAGCCTATCACTGTGCTGCCCAAAGCCTCTTGATGCTTCTTCATTGCCTGCTGCTTTTTTCAAACATGAGTAGAGAAATCAGTGTAGGGTGTTGGCAGTAGAGTTTTCCATCACATTAAATTGAATAGACTAGAATTGAGGCATCAAAGTGTGTCCTACTATGTGAAGTTAAGTAATGTTTGTGAAAGGTTTGTTTCTGTTCAATGCAGACTGGGTGATGTTGATGTATGTTTTCTTGTGGGTCACAGACAAAGGCTGGAAAAGCCCCTGGCCTGTAGATGACCTGACCCTCAGGGGCATGGTGCCTCTGCCAGGCCGGGCTGCCTCCCTCACACACCTGCCTACAGTCCTGTGCTCCCCGCTGCAGGGCTGTTCTCCCCCAGACTTGGCTGGGACACGTCTGGGGCTCCGTAATGCTCTGCAAACACATCTTTACCAAGCCCTGCCACGGCTGGTATAATAGTCCATACATCTCCTTTCCCACTTGTCTTTTAGCTCCTAGAGGTCAGGGCTGAACCTGATTCAAGCCTCTGCCCAGCACTGGTCCCTGCTTGACACAGAGCATGGAGAAATAACAGCCACCTATGTTGATAGGTATTTACCTGAGGCTCTTTTGGTCTTCACAGAAGCCCTGGGAGAAAGAGACTGTTACTCTTTTCCAGATGAGGAACAGAGCTCTCCAGAACACAGTGTGCCCAAGGCCACTCTGGAGTCAATAGTAGAGCTGAGAGCCAAGCTCAAGTGCTGCTGACTCTGAAGTCCTGGCTCCCTCGCTGCCCCACCCAGCTAGTAAATACTTGGTGAATGGATGTGGTGACACCACACTTCCTCTTGGGCCAGGGACTCAGGTTTGTGGCCCTGTGTGGCAGCACCCTCTGTACTTCCATACAGATTAGCAACGCTGACTGCTCCACTGGCTCCACAGCAGCTGGTTTCATGGGGCATTTTGAGTACAGGAATGGCATCAGGCCATCGCACCCAGCCCCCTGCCCTGTGGAAAGGATGACAGTCAGCAGGCACTCCGTGAGCCCCTGCTGTGTGAGGTCTGCTGCTTCTGGGGCACAGAGCCCTCTGCTCTGGGGTGAGCCCTCCACACATTTGGAACGGCTACACCGCTGTTCACTGTGATGGGCCTGCAGCCCCCGGGGGCCCTGGATGACCCACTCTGTGCTATGCAGCCCCATACACTTCTCCCCTTTGCTCCCTCTCCAGGTGGACCAGCGGGTGTTCAGAGACCTCATGAGCGAGAAGCTGCCTCGACTGCACGCCCACTTTGAACAGTACAAAGTCGACTACACCCTCATCACGTTCAACTGGTTCCTGGTGGTGTTTGTGGATAGTGTCGTCAGCGACATCCTCTTTAAAATATGGGACTCTTTCCTTTATGAGGGACCAAAGGTGGGTCTGTTTGCTGGATGATTCCATGGGCCACGGCAGACGCAGCAGAGTGGTTGGCTTATCTGGGACGTGCGACGGTTGCCAAGGGGCAGAGTGATCCAGCACTGGGGGCCACCGGAGGGGTCGCAGGAAATTGCAGTCAGTTGCTTGTTCATCAGAAGCGAGTCTGTGCCAAACCCTGTGCCTGGCAGAGGGGCTTCGATGGTTTGCAGTCTGAGCCTCAGCCTCTGTCAAACAGCTGGCATATTATCCCATTGTATGGATGAGGAATTAGAGGCCCAGAGTGAGCAGATGATCGGGGCAGACTCGGGGCCAGCTTCAGAGCCCTACTGCTCACAGGCCTCCTACCCAGTCTGTGTATGCGTTTAAAAAAATCAGTTTGTGAATAAGTAATATATAATAAACTCAAATCATAAAACTAAGGGTGTGCAGTAGAAAGGAGATTCCCAGTCTCCTAACTGTTCTTCTCAACGTACTGTATCCCTTTTTCAAGGTATGTGATGTATATCTAAAATATGATTTTTCTATTTATTATTTATTGGAGATAGTTCCATATCAGGGTATGTAGATCTGGCTTTTTTTTTTTTTTAACTCTGCATAGTATCCCATTCTCCAGATAAACCAGAAATTTACCAAATAGTCCCCTGATAATGGACATTCATATTGTTTCGAGTCTTGCTGTTTCAAACTGTGCTACAGTGACTCCTTATAACTGTCTTTCTATAGGTACAAGTGCAGTCATAGGTTTAGTCCTAGAAGTGGATGTGCTGGGTCCAGGGTAAATCCAGAATCAAAAGACCCTGTAGTTTTCATCAAGAATGCAAATTGCCTGCAGAAGGGCCTTACCAATTTCTGCTCCCACCAGCAAAGTTTGAGTGTATATATTAATCCCATACTGTGTCCAACATAGTACATCATCACCTTTTAAATTCAGGCTGTAATTATTAAGAGTTCTCAACCAGGGCTTAAACAGTTTAGGGATGCTAAGAGAAGGATCACATATTTAAACTCCCTAAGTATTGTTTTCTGAATAAGAGAAAATCCACATTGTTGCAGACCAGCCAACACCCTTAGATGTGGGTGAAGTAATTTGTTCCAGAGGTGCTAGAACTTGCAGGAGCACCGGGAGTTCATTTCCTCTGGCCTCAACACAGTGACCCAGGAACAAATCAGAAAAAAATTTTTTTTTAATTTTCTTTCCCCATATTCAGAAGTCAGTAATTCAGACCCTAATTTTAGTAGGTGAGATAAAAACTACCTCTGGAGGTGGAGCTTTCTAAGAGTTTCAGAATCAGAGGACCCTGATTCTGAAATTAATTTAGCGTTTATCTCTAGTTCTGTATAGCTTGTGGGCTAGAAATGTGAGCTGAATGTGGAGGAGTCCACAAAGATTCTACTCCTTAAGGAAATTTTTGGTTTGGGCTGAAGTGTTGGTGAATGCCACCAGAGAGCTGGAAATGTTTTTCTATTAAGAAAGGCACCTGTAGGAATAGCACCTGGGGTCATGTCTGCCCCAGGGCCCCCGTGCAGGCCGCGCTCCCAGGGCCCCAGCAGGTCTCCCATCCCTGGAGCTAGCACCAGGAGCTTGGTGCTTCTCTCCTCATGGATTCCCTGTCCTTCTGCAGGTTATCTTCCGCTTTGCCCTGGCACTTTTTAAATACAAGGAAGAGGAGATCCTGAAACTGCAGGATTCAATGTCCATATTCAAGTACCTCCGTTACTTCACACGCACTATCCTGGATGCCAGGTGAGTCCTTGGGGGACCCCCAGCCGTCCAGGAGAGCAGGGCCCCTGAGCTTTTATCCTCGCCCAATAAACATAAATCCTAGCAACCAAAGTGCGTCCTTCCTTGTCTCATGAGCTCTTACTGAGTATCTGCCACGTAGCAGGCCCTCTGCCAGGCACAGAGGGTGGTGGGTGAGGAGCAAGCCCTATCCTCTGAGAGCTCATGAGGATGTTAAGCAGGGTTTGCTCAGAGCTGTGGTGAAGGAAGCCCGGGTAAACTGGGCTTGGTGGGGGTGGCAGGGCGTGGGCCCCCTGGGCAGAGGGCACCCAGGGGCTGCGTGCAGGGTGTGACAGCACAGCATGTTTAGGGAGCTGCCCCAGAGGCTCTGCCAGGGTGGGGCTGGCATAGCAGGATCGAGGAGCAGAGCTGGGTTGTTAAGGCTTTTGTAGACTCTGCCCAGGAGGCTGCTTCATCCTGAGTGTTGGGAAGTCCCTGCAGGTGGGACTTGAGAAAGGCATGTCTGGTTGGACTGGCTGTAGGAAGCCCAGGCTCCGGGGGAGAGAAGTGGTAGGCTGGAGCGAGGGGCCCCAGAGGCAGAACAGAGTAGACAGGCTGAAAGGGGTGGAGGGGGAATCTGAACTTGGAAGGGTCTTGGCTTTCCGGCCTGGGCAGCTGAGTGGTCAGGAATCCCCATCGCTCCACAAACATAGGGGGCCTGTCTGGGCCACCCTCGTTGTCCTTGTGTCCCCTGAACCACAGTTCACAGCTGCTCTGGCCCTGGCGGCCCAGGCGTGTTCACCAGAGGGTTTCTGTAGACCTGCTGTCGGTTGGGCAAGTGGGGTGCATGTCCTTGTGAACCACTGAGTCCCCGTTAATGTTCACTGTACTGAGGTGCTGGGAGCCACCTTTCCTGTACGGGACTAGATCCCTGTAGCAGACTTGTGGCCTCGTGAAAACCGCAGGAGTCCTTTCACTGACAAACATTTGGAGCTTATTAATGTTCTTCAAACTCTGTTGACTGCCACCCATAAGAAGAACATTTTATCTCACAACCTAGGACACACATACTGGAGAGTCTATAACTGGAACAAGAGAGTTTGTTCATTGAAATAGTTCCAGTGCTTTATGCAGACCTGTGCTGTAGCCTCTGATATTTTCTTTTTTTTTTTTTCAAGTTTCTTATTTTTCTTTTTTATTGTTTTTGCCATACAATGTCATGATATCACCATGGGTTTACATATGCTTCCCCTCCAGAACTCCCCTCCCTCCTCCCTCCCCCCCGGGAACTCTCGCTGCACCAGCCCTGAGCATCAGTCCTGGGCTGGCGATTGATTAGACATATGATAATTAACTTGTTTCAATGTCCTTCTCCCATATCATCCCACCCTTACCCTCATCCCCAAAGTCCACGAGTCTGTTCTATACATCTGCGTTCCTTTTGCTGTCTCGCATGTTGGGTTCTCGTTACCTTCTTTCTAAATTCCATATATATGTGTTAATATACTGTATTGTTGTTTTTGCTTCTGGCTTACTTCACTCTGGATAATGGGCTCCAGTTTCGTCCATCTGAGTAGAATTGCTTCAAATGAATTTTTTTT